>VDFB02122819.1:0-21612 GCA_007258455.2 Sequoia sempervirens
CCTCCACTTCTCTCCCACTTCAGATCTTCATTCCTATGTGAACTTATGCAGGATTTGGTATTATTATATTTTTCTCCTTTTAAGTTTTCAACTGTTTTGAAACCTTTTGCTTGAAAATTGAAAGAAATGCACAAGAGAGAAATTTATGAATAGAACCAAAAATGCAAGATAGTGTAATATTTCTAGCACTGTATAATTTAGAAACTTACTTTATTTTAGAAACTTTTTATTTATGCTTAACATATTCTTTTATATAAATTTTTTATAAATATTTTCATTTTTTATTGGGAAAGAGTACTAAAACAAATCTATAAAAAACAAGGAGGGATATCTTGTTTTAAAAATATCTTGAATAATTTAGAAACTTATTTATTTATATGAAATAGTAAATTTATAATATATCTTTTATACTTAATCGTATAAATTTTAGAAACTTTTTTTATGTCTAATAATTTAACATATTTGTTTTATGTTTTATCTTTATAAATAATTATTTTTTTATCAAAAAATTATTTAAATAAAACAACATAAAAAAATATGAATAGATACTTAAAGTGCCTATTGCAATTTTATGTAGAAATTTAATATAATACTAAAATCCCAATACATGTATAAATGTGAGAATGAATAAAACATTTATAATTTACAAGTTATTTATTGAATTTCCATTTTAATTTATTTATCATTATTATCATTTTTTAATTATTATTAATTTAATTATATATAAAAATTTAAAAGCTATAAAATTACAAAATACAAGTAAATACATTTTAAATTCCTTTACAATTACATAATATTTTTTTCCTTAAATACCAATAATTACTTATTAATTTCCTTAATACCATTAATCATATATTACTTCATTTAATATATATTTTTTATTTAAATGAATAAAATAATAATAACTAAAAGTAGCCTCTCCTCCTTTTTAAAAGGAATGAATTATATCATATGTTTATATTTTTACTTTAAAAGGGACCTAAAGTAAGGGAGAGGATATTTTTATTTATTTATCTACTAAGAATGAAATAAATGCCAAATCAATTACTTAAACATTACTTTATTTACATACTCTTATTTTAATATAATATGAATCTTATTTTAAAACTTTAATTCCTGCAGATTTGTTTACTCGCAGCATTAGACATCTCCTCTGTAGCTGCACATTTTAAATAATCATGCTATTTTCATTTACCTCTATTTTTTTTTTTGGTACATATGTATATATTTTTTATTATTTACATACTCTTATTTTAATATAATATGAATCTTATTTTAAAACTTTAATTCCTGCAGATTTGTTTACTCGCAGCATTAGACATCTCCTCTGTAGCTGCACATTTTAAATAATCATGCTATTTTCATTTACCTCTATTTTTTTTTTTGGTACATATGTATATATTTTTTCATTTTCTTCTAATAGGTAATTTAATTCCTACAGATCTGAAATGGCAAATAGATTTGTTTTTCCTATTACAGGGAGGCCACACCCGATCTGAAAAGGGTTATTTTTTTTAAATGGTATTGTTAGATTGTATTTTTCTTGCAGATTCGACCCACATTTCCTCTACAGTAGGAATTCAAATTGTAGAGCGTATATGAAGTATATTTTATTTATTATAATGAAGGTGGGTGGATTTAATTTCATCTAGCATATTTTATATGCATACATATTTATTTATTTCTCTTTTATATTTTATTTCACTGGAATCTGCAGGAGACAAGATTTCGATCAAAGAAAACCATTCTATAAACTTTAAAATTAATGATTTCTTTGAACATAAGGCTTTTCCTAGGCTACAAAATTAAGATGTCTCAAATGTGGAGCTTCGAAAAACACATCTAACCCATAAATAACATAC
Organism: Sequoia sempervirens; assembly: GCA_007258455.2. Lineage (NCBI taxonomy): Eukaryota > Viridiplantae > Streptophyta > Pinopsida > Cupressales > Cupressaceae > Sequoia > Sequoia sempervirens. Next base: position 1,863 of record VDFB02122819.1, read on the forward strand.
CTTTGTAATATAAAATTCTCTCCCCCAATGTCAATTCTTTCCTTTATTCCACCATTTTTGACATCAACATAAAACAATATTCATCATTTGCCAATTTCTCCTTAATTTGAATGCAAAACACAAAGCAAACGTAAGAAAATTCCACACTACATACAATAGCTGTGTAGTTGAAATGACTCACTATATTCAAGCAGCTCTCAACCAAGTTTCACCGTACTTTTTTCCGCCAAACTTCGTATCCTGCATAATAATTCTTCTTTATAACTTCTTCCTTTGTGTCTTTTCCACTCCCATCGGCAAACCCTTCGTCTTCCATCAGTTACATTGTATGCATTGCACATGCTGGGACTACTCAGGATGGAAGGCGACGTGGTGTTAAAAGCGTTTGTAATAGTTCAACTTTTTTTTTTATGTACTCAGGTTCTTAAAAGCCTTATGCGAGTATAACACCTCTTGGTGTAATAAATACAATACTATATATATAGGATGATAATAATGAATACCTTTAAAGCTTACACATAAATAAAATCTTGAATTTAATATTACAATTTAAAATGATAATTACTAAATTGATATTAAAAAATTCATGATACTTTTGTTAAAAATCTTTTAAAAATTATTAAGACAATCTTGTTAAATGCTTCATCTGCAATTTCAATTATTTTATATAGTAATATATATCATTTTATAATATTTGTTATAGAAATACATATTAATTTAGAATATTTTCAAAAAATAAAAATATACATTTTTAGAATATACATGATTTTTAATTTATAATATTTGCTATGGAAATACATATTAATTTACAATATTTTCACGCTTTTATAATTTTTAGAAGATTTTTAACAAGATTATCTTGAATATCTAATACAAAAAATTAAATAAATACAATATTATATATGGGATGATAATAATGAATACTTTTAAAACTTACACAAACAAAATCTTGAATTTAATATTACAATAAAATGACAATTACTAAATTGATATTAAAAAATTCAAGAAAATCTTGTTAAAAATCTTTTAAAAATTATTAAGATAATCTTGTTAAAATCTTGATATGTTGTTATTTTTAATATTATATTTAGTTTTAAAGTTGTTAAACTGTATTCCCAACATTTCATTTCATACATAAATTTATGTGAACACTACCCTTCAACTATATAATGCACAAAGAGCTTAGAGTGCATGTACACTGTTTAGCAAACAAATTTGTCAAGAGTGTATGTTGTTTGAATTGTATAGAGCTTCACTTGGTAATGCAAGATTTAGTCGTGGTTTACTTTATGCATATTGGATTGATGATTTTCTTCGTTGCATATTACTACAGATAAGATCTGGATCTTTCTTTATTTTGTTCAAAGTTGCCTCAATCAATAGTAAATGATTTTAATTACACAAGTTTTGTATGAAGGTGGAGTTAAAAAAGAGATTTAACATTGAACCAAAGGCAACCATCTTTGAAAAGGTAGAGACAGAAGTCCGGATTGCGATTGGGAGAGGGAAACAATTGCGGATTGTGGAGGTATCTGCATTTCTTATTTTACGTGTAATCAATTATTTTTTAATCGTAATATGAAACATAATGATTTATTTTTCCTTCTTGATTTTGATTTGAGTTATTGGATTTCAATTTTTGGATTTGAGTTATTTTCTCTTTCAAAAGTTTGTTTTTTGTTTTTGTACCATCTTCTAGCAAAGTGTTGCAAGTATAATCTCTAATATATATGATATCACTATTGTCTTTAGGATTTTTATTTAATTTATTAACTTCTTATGATTTTCAAAGATATCGATGCTCTCATCCTACAAATCTAAATCATTTTCTTTATTCATACTTGAGTGATCTACTATATCAAATTTAGAACAACTCCTACATTTCTGTAAAACTCTAAATTGACCTTCAACTTGCTTGGTTTTTGCATCTGCATTTGGTTGCCCTGGATTAGCAGTAGCACTGATTCCTATTGTCTTCAGGATTTTTATCAAGAAACAAATACCAGGGATCAAAGTACATACCTCCAATTCTATAACAAAACTCTTCAATCTAACTTGTTTATTTGCTTATTTAGCCTTAAAATCTTTGCAATTTAGGTTCGTGGAGAACAAATGTGGCTCCAAAACATAAAAGGTAGCTGAAACGTGAACCCCTATATGACCCAACTTAATAGTAAATGACTTCAGTTATTTTTTGTAACATTTATACAATTACAAGCAAATAAGATAACAAATGCATGAAGAACATTTTCATCTTTATGCCCTTTTGATTTGTCACAGTACAATCCAAAGATGGGATACAATTAGAGAAATAAAATTAAAAAAATAGTTTATAATATGCATTTTTGGGTGGTAATGAACTTTCAGGAAACTTTTGGATAGAATATTTAAAGGTCTGAAGGAAAATCTTTAGTATTACCCTCCCACATCGTTATATATATCTCTATTCAAGCAAACAAATTAATGGTTGGGGTATTTTTTAGAGTTTAGATGTATTTAAGTTTTACAGGAATGACACTTTCATTTTTAAAGTTCACTACATTTCTTAAGCATGTAATATATTGATGTTGATTTTATTTTAGTTAAAATGGGTAAAAAAAGAGAACGTGGATCTTTAATTAAATAAATATCATTATTATTATATAATTTTTTGGTAATTACTGGATACACATCATACAACCCACTATAAATATGCATAAATTGACATTTAAATCATTCTTACTTCTCAGCCATTAAAATGCAAAATTGAATCTAACCAGTAAAGAATACCATTACTTGAATATAAGTTGTTTAGTTTTTTTAATGTATTTTATTATTTACAAACTAGTATATATATACTTCAATATTTTTGGATGTAGGTCTACTAGGACAGTTGCAACTACATCAGACAAAATCACGATGCATGTAGGCTGAAAACATGGTTGTTGAGAGTGTGGGAGAAGGCATGAAAGATCTCAAGGAGGGAGATCATGTGTTGCCATTATTTATAGGCGAGTGTGGAGAGTGCATATACTGCAAATCACCAAAGACTAATCTATGTAAAAAATTCAGAATCGATCCCACCAAGGCGGTCATGCTCAGGGATCCTTCAAGAATTAAAATATATATATATATATTTTAATGGATTCAATCAAGTTATATAGATATCGATATCCTTATGTATCAAAATATCATATACTTTCTTTTTCATTATCGCTTTGCCATGCCTATCCTCCTAAATCTTTTAACATTGCAATGGTCAATTAAATAACTGGTAAATCTTGAAGATTATAGTTATTCACTTAATAATGGGTAAATGTTCCTAATTATAATGGTTTGGTAGAATAAGGCAAAATTTTATACCTTTTTCCTTAATATGGCTCCTACTTTTAGTGCTATGGTGGCTCCATGAAAACCTTTTTTATTAAATTTTAATAATAGCTTATGAAATGTGATACAAAAATATTCATTGAAAATTAATTAACAATTATATATAAGTTCTTATTTTTATTTTTGATGAATTCTTATAAAATTATGTCAAAATTATTTACTATTTTTTAAAATTATTTTGAATTGAATTTTTTTTTTAATAACTATAGAATTTGGGAAAAATAGGTGCCTCGAGAAGGATAAGTCTCGACGTATTTTATATATATTAATATTTAATATATGTATGCTAGTGGTTAAAAGTCTTATGATTGTAAGGGAAGTTCATTTTAGCCTTGGATTTTGGTATGCATCTATAGACATCCAATTTGATCACTTCCATATGATCAAACGCGTCTCCTCATTCATCCAATTGCTCATCCCCTCTGTCAATATTAATTAAACCATTTGTTTAACTAATACCTTGCATCTTACATAAAGGTCCTAAAGTATTTAATTTAATAAATACTTTACCCTTTTCCTCCTCTAAATTGAATAAATTTACCATTTTGTTTAATTTAGTCATATTCCCCTTTTGGAATTAAAATTCATTTTTTAATTCCTCTTTTCTCTCTCATGGTCACATCCTCCAACTTTTGCAAGTTGGTCTCTAATCCATCTTAATTACTTCATCTTCTTCTAATTAACTAGGGTTAGCATGTGCACACCCTTAATCATCATTAGGGTCACATCCTCCATAATCTCCCACTTGCTTCTAATGAGTCATTAGTCCATCTAACTAAGTACTTGCACAACCTTAATCATTTGGTTAGCCTAACCTAATCCTCCTCCCACTTATGGCATGTGTCCTTAAGTCAACCTTATTAAAGGCTTTCTCCTTTTGGACAAGGCACTCCACTTCCCCATGTGAATTTTTAATTCACCTTTTAATCCCCCAAGGCACCCAAAAGGAATTTTTAATTCCTTCACTTCTTCCCACATGTCCTCTACTTATTCTTTATTCTTTCCCATCTCCCCATGAGAATATTTGAGGAATTTTTAATTCCTCACATGTCCTCTCACCCACATGGGGACAAGGACCTCCTTTATGAGGAGATCTTGTCCAATCCCAAGGTACTTTGTACCCCCTCCATGTCATGTACTTATCCTTCCACCTCATGTCCATTTCACCTTTTAGAGCAACATCACATGCCACATGTCAAGATGTGAGGGCTTGTGAGTTCTCAACTCACCTTAGCCCTACATCTTGATGTTTGGTGGCTCAATCTTGACCATCCATTTCTCCTAGGAATTCTCAAAAATCCTATAAATACCCCCTCTTTTCTCTCATTTTGGGAGAGATCATATTGCTAGCCAAACTCTTGCAATTTTGTTTCTCAACCTACACTTAGCGATTTTCATGTGTTCATCCACTTGCACTCATCCTCACAATATCATTTAGCTTGCATCTTGTGCCATCCAAGGAGCATACACATCAAAGATCGAAGGGCCAACCAAAGGATCGATTCAACGCAAGGTATAAGGTTCCATTTTGTTGCTTTCATCTTGTGTTGTTTCCAACTTAGGCTAATATTGAGTTGTAGGTTGTTTTGGTTTCTTTTATTTGCACTTTTTTAATACGCCTTATTTTATAATGCTTATATTTGACCTATCACATTTCTCAGATACACCGGGAGCGGGGACTCACACTGCCTCAGCAAGGGCACTGTCTCTAATCTTCGGCGGACTATTCTAATGCAAAGGGCGACTTGTCCTATAGTATGACCCTGCCTTGACGCAGGCGCACTGCCCTCGACAAAGTGAAGACCTGTCCCTACAGAGTGGCAGACCTGTCCTCCTGAAGGTGAAATTTCAAGTTTTTGTCGATTGTCTTTTGGTAAATTAGGCACATAGTTTAATTAAATGGGTCAATAAACCTTGTTTGGCGTGCTTGTGGAAGGCTATTTGATGTATCCAATCCCTTTGCCCATTTTACGCATCCTAGGTGATGAGAAATCGTAGCTTTCCAAGTCCTTTTGAGTCACCCCTTTTTCACTTTCTTAGTAGGACCTGCTTGGGGATTTCATCACCCCAAGGGACGATTCCAACCACGCGTACCGGTGGGGTATATAAAGGGGGGAGAGCAAAAGTTATACCTCAATCCAACCACGTTGTAATTGGCGAAGCATCGGGATGACGTGAAGAGTTGGTCCGAGCCTTTAGTATCTCGCCAAGGTTCCTAATTTCACGCTTTGTAATGGGTTGGTGTTCATGGTTTGGGCCTCAATTGTATCGGTGTATATCGAGGACCTCCTTAGCAACCATGTGCATCTTAGAGTAGAAGACTTTTTGACCATACCTGTTTCTACTAATCTTAGGGTTGTGTTGTTTGAATTGTCTTTCTTGTGCAAAAAATAGTGATTATCAGTTTGGCCAAGTCTTTTATGATTGCTATATTTTGGGTCCTTTGCCTTACCCATCCATCAAAACATCAAGCTTAAACTTATCCTTTGGCAGACTTGTCCTTATCCTTTGGTGGACCTGTCCCTGTGCTGTGGCGGACTTGTCCTAACTCTGTGGCGGATCTGTCCTAGTGCAGTGGCAGACCTGTCCCTGTGCAGTGGTGAACTTGTCCCTATGCTGTGGTGGACTTGTCCATGTGTTGTGGCAGACCTATCCTAGGGCAGTGGTGCACCTGTCCTTGTGCAGTGGCAGACCTATCCTATTGCAGTGGCAGACCTGTCCTAATGCTGTGGCAGACCTGACTTTTGACCAACCTATAATATCACTTAGCATTCATTGTCCCCCTATTTTGAACATCGATACGACCATTCAACATCCAAAAAAAACATCTGAACATCCATTCTGAGTCTCCGCCCCTTCATTCTAAAAGTCATTTATCCTGAACACTCTTTTGCTTGTTTCGAGAGCCATTCGTCTACCCTGAGACGCTCCCCAACCGTCCTAAACCTGCTTTCATCTCTGATCTCCATTATTCCATATAAACCCCATTGGATTTGTCATCCGAGTTGACCTAGGTATTCATCCCTAATCATAATCATTGTAACTGGCTTAGGATTTCTATCCATCTTAAGTCAGTCATCCTTTTCGACCCAATCAATCCGCTTCTATCTCAATTTGGATTCGGTGTCGTTATCATACATCCACCTTTCAATCAATACCTAGTGTTACCAAGGATCCTTCTTAAACTCGATTGTGGATCTCGGTCTTCATCATCTTTATCATCACATCAATCCTAATCATCATAACAATCCAACCCTCACATCATCAAATCTATCCAGATCAAAATCCAAAACCTAGACTAATCTAGGGTCATCAAACCAATCCTTATCGGCCTAACCGATTGTCATCAACTAATCTCCCATCAAATCGAATCAATCTTTCATCATCAAGGTTTTTCTAATATCTTGATCTATCTCATCATCTTGCATGATCATTCAGACTCGATCATAGGAAAAGAAAATGGCCAACCAACAAGCCCTAAATGCCCAATCAAACAATCCTCAAAATCCCACCAACACAGTCAACATCTCATCAGATCCTAACTATGGTGCTAATATCCCTCACGATCCCCACAACGGCACCTCATCACAATCCAATGTGGATGGTCAAAACACGTCACCACCTGGGGAGGAAAACATGGCTAATCAACCTGAGCTCACATTCGAGGAACACTTCAGCAACCCTGTTAATGCACAAATGATAGAACGCCTTCTCGAAAGACATGGTGACCAAATCTTGGCTCACTTGATTGACAAAGGTGTCAAATTTCCATCAGGTGTTGACTTATCCAAGTATGGCACCTCCACATCTAATGTACCCCAAGGTTCACATGACATCCCTAGTAGCTCGTATGTCCCCAACGTTCCATCCATAGAAGGTTGGCATCAACCTGAATTCGGCAATGCTGTCATGTATCCCATTGGCAATCCCACACACCCCACCCTCTCAGTCATGGGAACACCCAAACCATTGATCCCAATGATCCTTTTGCCTATGGCATGCCGTAAAACGTCCCACAACTGCAACCATTAATACTACCGGCACCACGCCCCTCAAACCCGCCTCTTGTCAACACTAGGGGCAACCCTTTCGCCACCTTGCCCCCACCTCCTGGGGCTAACAATCCTCCACCATCGTCATTCATACCCCAACAACCATCCCAATCCAACATCCATCCTCCATCATCATTCATATCCCAACAACTGTCCCAATCCAACATCCCTCCTCCATCGTCATTCGTATCCCAACAACCGTCCCAATCCAACATCCCTCCACCATCGTCATTCATATCCCAACAACCTCCCCAATCCTATGCTCCCACTAGTGCTCAACAACCTCCCTTGCAAAACATCTCAACCACACCTCAACCTCAACAACAACCATTGGTCAATCCCCTATTTTCAACACAACCATCACAGCATCAACCGCAAGGAAATCAACCTCGGCCTTCAGCCCCAACCATATCTCCATTCCTTGCATCCATTTTATGCCCGCAAATGCAACCACCACATAACATCCCATCTCCCCCACCACAGCTGCCAACTATGCATCAACAACCATCCTATCATTACAATTATTATAATCAACAACAATATCAACAACAACCATCCTATGTGACATCGCAACAGTCATATCAGCACCCCCAATATCTGCAAACTAATCAACAACACCTTCTCCATACTTCCCAACAGTACGCTGCCCATCACTACCCAACCAATTCATATCCAGCCTCACAACCTCTTTATCAACAAGGTCCCTTGGCATACCAGCAGGGGGTACCACCTTCTCATTATCCATATGCCCATCCCCAAGCGTCATCCCAAAATTCACAATCGTCCTATCATCAATACCCATCCAACACACCAGCCAATGTGAACATCCTAGAAATCAAAGCCGCTCTAAAAGATCTCCAGGTTGGGACTGGCAAACAATCATTCAAGTTTGAAGATATATGCCTATACCCGTATGATCCCTCCATCTCATTGATTCCCTTCCCCAAACATTTTGAGATGCCAAAGTTTGACAAATATAAGGGGAGCAAAGATCCTAAGGCCCACTTACAGGAGTTTTACTCCCAGTGTCAAGAAGTTATCCACAATGACAACTATCTCTTGTGCCTGTTCCCCCAGAGTCTGGCAAGCAATGCCCTAGGGTGGTTCATGACTCTTGAAAAGGGATCTATAAAATCTTTTGCAGACCTATCAGAAAAGTTTGTCTCCTACTTCTCCTTCAATTTGGAGAAAGATACTGATACTTTGGATCTTCTCAAAGAGAAACAATGTGAAGGGGAGACCTTTACTAACTACCTCTAGAGGTGGCGTGCCCTAGCAAGTCGAATGAAAACCCCTTTGAAAGAAAAGGACATGGTCACCCTCTTCGTGGAGAACTCTCATCCTAACATGGCTCATAACTTCCGATTACACTGTGTCACCACTTTCACAGAGGTGGTAGAGAAGGGACCCATCCTTGAGCATGCCCTTGTTGCCAAGAGGCACATCAAAATATATAATCAAGATAAGGAAAGGTCATTCAACGACAAGCCACATTTTTGGAACAAGAACAAAAATGTAGTAAATGATGGTGTTACCGATACTAAACATGTCCACGTGGCCAACACATCCCAGAAACAACAGCAATCCATACCCAATGCCATATTTGTACCACAAGGGACATCCCGTCCTCCCCAACAATCCAATCAGAATAACCAAGGGAATGCTAAATGCCAGTATGCTTAATTAGGAGAACCCTTGAGTGTCATCTTCAATAAGCTGTTATAGATCAGCTATCCGATCACATACCCTGTCACCAAGCCACTTGACAAATCCAAACCTAAGCCCGCATGGTTTAGGGAAAATGAATATTGTGAGTTCCATAAAATCAAAGGACACTTTGAATAAGTGTCAAGGTCTGAAAAACTATGTCTAGGATCTCATAGATCGAGGTGACATCAAGGTTGACCCTAGTCAAGCTCTGTTGTCCAATGGTCAATTGCAGATCTATCAAAATGCCTTCCCAAACCATAACCAAGGCCCAAGCACCTCCAACAGTAATCCTCAAAATAATAGCACAAATAATGTGAGCTATAAGAATGTACCCCTCAATTACGAGGGTATTATTCATTACATCGAGTAGGTAGAACCTTGTGTATCCATGATACATGTCAAAGCTAAAGACCCTCAATGTGCTGTCACTACACGATGAGCCCACATCACCGTTCTTGCAGCCTCTGCACCCGCCCAATCGACTCCTGTAACCTCCCAGTACAACATCCTTGATCACTTAGGAAAGACCCCTACACATATCTCCATTTTGGATTTACTCCAGTCTTCCCCCGTGCATCAAGAAATCCTCAACAGAGCCCTATAGGAAACGCATGTGCCTAATAACATTGATCCCACACAGTTCCAAGCCTTGGTAGGACACCTAGCTTCATCTCACCAACTACACTTCAGCCAAAACGATATGCCCAACATTGATGCCAATCACAATCGCCCCTTACATATCGAAGTCGTGGTTGCCCATCATAAAATAAAAAGAGTCTTGGTAGATAATGGCTCTGCCCTCAACTTGTGCACTCTAAAATTCATAAAACAGGTGGGTATACTCAAGCAGACTTAAGTAATCAGATCATCACAATCAAGGCTTCTGATAATGCAGAAAGGAATTCAGAAGGGATCATCAATCTTCTTGTCCAAGTGGGACCGATGGTTCAATACATTACCTACCATGTCATTGATTTGGACATGCCATATAATCTCCTCCTCGGCCGTCCATGGCTCCATGCTATGCAAGTCATCCCCTCCACCTACCATCAGTGCCTCAAATTCCCAGTCAATGGACAAGAGGTCACCATCTATGCCGACCCCCAACCATTTGAATACTGTCGCACTTTAGAAGCATCATTTCACCATTTACATTATTGTCCTGGGGTTGAAATGGGGGCATCCCAGTCATCATCCACTAATCCGCTCTCCACTGCAAAAACCACTCCATCCTCCACCACTGAGCCTACAGTCACTAAAGTCCAGATCATTGACAAAGGGTGTGGTGAGTATGAAATGCATACTGCTCTTAATGTAACAACCATGCCACCATCACCACACGAGTATGGTCAACCTTCGCATGCCACCCCGAAAGAAGATAAGACTATCACCTTCCATGGAAAAAACATCCCTACCACCACTTTCGTATCCCCAAGTATCAGGATAGATGCACCAGAAGAAGACATAAGCCAATGGGTTTACCGAGAAGAACCCCAGCCGGAAACTCCTCTTAAGGAATACTTTCAAGAAAAGTACCCCTGGCCAACAAAGTTCGTGGAAAAGCATAACTATCAAGGCAGGGGCCTAGGAAAGGAAGAACAAGGGCTGTTGCAACCCATTGATACATCTCTGCTACCAAAAAACGTGGGCATTGGGTATGATAGAAAGCAGAAAGGCCCCAAAACATCGTCTAATGCTTCCAATAGTGTCGCTGTGGACAAGGGCTTATTGGAAGACATACCCGAGGAGGAATCCATCATACGTGTGTACGATGACGTCAACCACACCAACCTATCATCTATGTTCGAATGCCTATCCATCTGTACTATTAGCCTATCCCTTTGCAATCCTGAGCTTATTGATTGGGACCTACGTAATTGCACACCTATTAGTATGTCTGTAGATACATATGTCAACCTTATGGGATTGGGGGAGGATGAACACTCCAGTCACAAAAATAAGGATAAGAAAAACAACAAATGGTCATCTAGTGAAAACCTCCCTGAGGCACTTCGTGACCTTGAAAAAGTAAAAATAAAGGACGCATTTGATGGCGAAAACCTCGAAGAGGCGCCGAAAGATGGAGATGTTCATCTTCCCCTTATGGGAACTCAGTTATCTGCCCGATCATCTATTCTAATTGAAGAGACTCAAGAAGTCAATCTGGGAACTGTTGAAAGCCCTAAGGTCACCTATGTAGCTAAGTCACTCTCAGAGCAAGAGTATCTGGTCATCGTGTAGCTACTCCAACAGGGAATCGTTAACTTTGCTTGGTCATACTCAGACATGTCAGGCTTAGACCCCACCTTGGTGGTCCATCACTTGGACATTCACCCAGATGCCAAGCCTATCAAACAAAAGCTCCGCAAGATGCATCCGCAAGTCACGTTGTTAGTCAAGAAGGAGTTGGAGAAGTTACTAGAGGCGGGTTTTGTCAAACCAATTGACTACTCCGAGTGGATCTCCAATATAGTACCAGTTGCTAAACCAAATGGAGACATTTGCATCTACATAGACTTCAGGGATCTCAACAAAGCCTGCCCAAAAGATGACTTCTCCCTGCCTAACATTGACATGTTGGTCGATCTGATAGTAGGACATGAGATGTTATCCCTTATGGATGGCTTCTCCGGGTATAACCAGATTTGAATCGCACCTGAGGACCAACACAAACCGCCTTCACAACTCCTTGGGGCACTTTTTGTTACAATGTTATTCCCTTGGTCTCAAAAATGCGGGAGCAACATATTAGAGAGCAATGACAGTCATCTTCCATGACCTCATACACATCATCATGGAGGACTATGTCGACGACCTATTAGGAAAATCCAGAACATGAGCAGAACATCCTACCATCCTGAAAAAGATATTTGAGCGGTTAGAGCACTACAAGTTGCGTTAAATCCAAAAAAGTGTGTCTTTGGGGTCACTTTAGGAAAGTTGCTGGGTTTCATAGTCTCTCGTAGGGGCATTGAGGTTGATCCCACCAAGGTAAAAGCTATCCTGGACATGCCACCTCCATGCAATCTCAAACAGTTAAGAAGCCTCTAGGGTAAGATGCAGTCCATCCGTCGGTTCATAGCCCAGTTGGCAGATAAGTGTCAGCCATTCACTCATCTTCTAAAACAAGATTCCACCTACCAATGGAACCAGCAGTGTCAGATGGGCTTCGATAAAATTAAGGAATATTTAGCCCATCCCCCGATATTGATGCCACCTATTCCCGGCAAGCCCCTCTTGCTTTATATCTCTGCCACTTCAGTTGCATTGGGGGCATTGTTGGCACAACATGATGAGTCATCGAAAGAGAAGGCAATCTACTACATCATTCAGACATTGGTTAGCTATGAGTTAAACTACTCCCCCATGGAAAAATCCTGCCTTGCACTCATCTTCAACACTTAGAAGCTTCAACATTACATGCTTAGCCATCCAGTAAAATTAATTGCCAAGATCGATCCATTGAAGTATCTGTTATCTAGAACCACTCTGACTGGCCGCATGGCTAAGTGGGTCATGCTCCTCAGTGAATTCAACATAGAATATGTGGACTGCAAGGCTATTAAAGGGCAGATAATCATAGATTAGTTAGCGGAAGCTCCTCTAGTTGATACTCATCCATTGATCATGGAATTCCCTGATGAAGAAGTCTTCCCCATTGATGAGACCCCCATGTGGACACTATATTTTGATGGATCATATACACATAATGGATCAGGGGCAGAAATTTTATTAGTTACCCCTTAGGGTGACTACATCCCAAAGTCATTCAAGATAGCATTCCAATGTACATACGAGGCTCTCTTCATCGGCCTCAAAATTGCAAAATAGTGGCACATAACCCAATTGAAAGTCTTTGGTGATTCTTTGCTAGTCATTAGACAAGTTAATTGTGAGTTCCTAACCAAGGATGATAAGCTGTTACCCTAAAAGTGCATGGTGGATGATTTCAAGAAATATTTCACCTCTCTATAATTTGAACAGATTCCCAGGGTACGAAACAAAGCAGCTGATGCAATGGCCACTATTGGCTCCCTACTGGACATGCCCAAGGACCGAACATAGTGTGAGTTTCTTGTAGAGAAACTTTTAATTCCAACATATGATATCCCTGAGACTAACATGGTGTACAAAATTGTGGGTCCCACCTCCCCATGGTACCAAGATATCTACACCTACCTCCATGATAACATTATACCCCCAAATCTTACACGTAACCAACGCAAATCCTTCGTTCATCGCTCTTCTCGATACATCATTGTCGGTGATACGCTTTATCGTCACGGGTATGATGGAATCCTCCTCAGATGTTTGAATGAGACTGAAGCCCATGCTACACTAACAGAGGTACATGGCGGTGTTTGTGGGGCACATTCAAATGGTATGGCTCTAGCCAAAAGGATCCTACGAGCTGGATATTATTGGCCTACATTGGAACACGATGCTTGCGAGTTCGTGAAGAAGTGTCTTCCATGCCAACAACATGCAGATTTAATCCATGCCCCAACACAAGATCTTCAGCCCCTCTTGGCACCATGGCCATTTTCTTAGTGGGGTTTTGACTTGATTGGAAAGATTCACCCACCATCATCTGACGGCCACACATTCATAATTACCGCCACTGAGTATTTCACCAAGTGGGTGGAGGCAATGCCCCTTTCACAAATCACCGGCATTTAGATTTCCAAATTCATCCTTTACCATATTCTCTGCAGGTATGGTATCCCGTCCACCATCCTTTCCGACAATGGAAAACCATTCAAAAACCAAGCCATGAAACACCTTTGTGACACCTTCCATATCCAACACCGTTGGTCAATGCCTTATTACCCCCAGGGTAACAGCCAGGCAGAGGAGACCAACAAAACCCTTATCTGTATTCTCAAAAAAGTTATCAATAACACTAGACGAGATTGGCACCTCCACATTCATCCTACCCTTTGGGCATATCGCACATCCATTCGCACCTCGACGGGCGCCACCCCCTACTCTTTAGTGTATGGTGTTGAGGCCGTCTTGCCAATTGAAGTTGAACTTCCATCATTGAGAATCTCTCTGAAGAACCTTATTAGCGAAGAGGATGCTCGTGTTGCGCGTATGGCATAGATAGAGTTATTGGATGAATGAAGAATAAAGGCCTATGATCATCTGCAAGCATACCAAAATCACCTCAAGCGTAGTTACAATAAGAAGGTCCGTCCTCGACAATTCTAGGTGGGCGAGCTTGTCCTTAAGGAGAACCAACATACTCAGCAAGGTCAGGACAAGAAAGAAAAATTTTAGGCAAATTGGTTGGGGCCCTATATCATAACCGCTAAATATGGATCTGGGGCATACAGGTTGACTAATCTTAAAGGAGACCCCCTTGATGAGCCCATCAATATCATGCATCTGAAAAAGTTCTACACCTAAATCTGCTTGGTTACCCCACCTTGTCAAAATTTAAAAAAAAAAAACAAAAACAAAAACAAAAACAAAAACAAAAACAAAAACAAAAAAATCCGAAAATAGTCAAGAGAAATAAATCCGTCCTATGGTGAAAACCACATTTTCATGGCACCTTGAATAGGTATGGGTGGTGAAAACCTAGTAACAGGTGTCATCCATAGAGGGCTTAATCATTATCTACCTGACATCTTAATTATTTTATGCCTTCGTCCGCACTATTATCCTCACCTGTCTCATCCTAGGCCATTTGGTAAATTTTGATTGAGCATTGGACAACCCATCTAGCCTATCCCCCATTCCTAAGCTTTTCAGTATTCCACTCTGAGCTTATGTCTTTCGTTCCCCTCATTGTTATGTTCGTGTCATCATGTAGGATCATCCATCGTGTTGGTCTTCACCTAGGTCCCATCTTGTCACGTCCGTCAGTTGAACTACGTTGCCCCTGTGCTATCACGTAGGCAAGGTTGATCATTTGATTTGCCCCCGAGGCATTTTTCCATCATCATCGATTACCATTTGTCTCCTTTTCACTTTATCCATGGTCTTTTCTGGAACTACGAGGGCTCTACGCTTTCACATAGGCAAGGCTAATCTATGATCGGCCCCTGAGCCCCTAGGTCTGTAGGTTATGTCGGTCTTTTGTGCTCCGTCACCAAGTATGCCCACCGATTCCTAGTTAATAAAATTCCCTCATGTTACAAGATCTTGTCCCTCAATAACATCCCGCGTCAACTGGGTCATCCTAATTTCACATCCATCTTTGGTCTCAACAAGATGAATCCTTCCTAGTAGACCCCGTCATTCACATCCATCACTTTGATCCTATGGCAAAGGACCTGTTGTCTTGATTATGATCTCTTGATGCTTTTGGAATTTTGTTTATCATTTTGGGTTCCTTCCCATCACTTGTCAGGGTCACCTTGGTCCACTATACCATGGCGTGCCTTGACCGGCTGACTTGGGGGCATACCTTGATTGTTTGTTTTGACTGCTATCTTCTCAGTTGTCCCTCGTAAGACCCACCGAGATCTCCAAGGTATTGTGTTACACTAGGGAAAATTTGTGTGTTTATGGTTATCTCAACACCAGCCCTGACCGAGGTCATTGCGACATCGGGGTGTTGAGATAACCTTCTTGTTCACCGTGTTTGTTTCATGCATAGAGTACTCATTTGCCTTGATCTTCCATATCAAGGTACTTTGTACCCTACGTTGTAGTAAAAATCAATGCTCCAAAGATGGAAAAATCTCATTGTCACTACATTTTCACCACTTTGCATGCACCTTTTGTTTCCATCATGACCATCACTTATGATTTCGGTTGTGCAATTACTCTCGTTCTTTTTCCTCTTAAGTCTTCTTCTTCTCAGGATATTAATAGTTGTTTTTGGCAAATGCACTCTTCCACATGCCTATCGCCCATTCGCTTCCTCATAACGACACTTAGGTGCATCCATAAATCATAAATCATATAAACATGCATAAATGGTCCATTCACATGTGCATCCATACATCATAAATCATAAACATGTGCATCCATACATCATAAACCATACATAATTATCCATTTTCATAGACAACTAGGCATCTATCATCATAAATCATATAAACATGCATAAATCGTCCATCCACATAAGTCATAATTCATATAAACATGCATCAATTGTCCATCCACATGTGCATCCATATATCATAAATCATAGAAACATTTACATCGATCATAAATCACCCATCCATAAATCATATATCATAAAATGTACACAATTATTTCTTTTCATAAACAGCTATGCATCCATCACCATAATCATAATAACATACATGTAGATCCATAAAAACTTAATCATGAAAGCATAAACCAATCATCCATATAAACATGTGTATATATATGTGAAACCACATCATGAATCATCTGATATAGCCACATAAAAGAAACATCATGCATAATGTCGATAAAGGCCATCGCATAATCAAAATAATAAACATTATGTCATAATAACATATCCATCATATATCGCCAAATAAGATACAAAAACTAGAGATATGGATCACTTTTTCCCTTTGGCGACATGCACAAACCATCCATCCTGTATCTACCAAAAATAACCAATGTCCTGCATCTGCCTGCTCTACTGTGAGCTGCCCACATCTAATCTCTGCGGAGAGTCGGGTACTAGCCCTCTGTGTGCTGGGGTCCCCTAGTACTCACGAGTGGGTGTCCCCTGGTACTCATGGGTGGGTGTCCTCTGGTAACCGTCGTATGGAGACGGAGTCTGCCGGTAATCGCTGAATCCCCTAGTACGTGTCCCTAATGATTGGGACGACCTTGGTGGCTATGGAGCCTGACTGACGTAGCATGCCGTGCACTGCGCTGGATCTGGACCAACCTACTCATATATCCCCTTCCAATAGCTCACCTGCTGCATAAACTCATCCCTCTGCCCAGTTATCAGTATCGCGACATTCCGCTCATGCCTATACCGATCTCTATCTACACTGATAGCCCGCCACTTTCGTGCCCAGGCCTCCTGAGCTAGTATCAACTGTTGTATCTGCTCTGAGCCTCTATCCCTCTCTGCCTGCAATGCCTGTAACTGTGTGTGCAGCTCCTGTACATCTGTGCCTAGCCCTCCCCCCTCAACCAGCCCCCTCTACAACTAAGCCCGTGATGCATCCCTTTTGCCCTATAATGTCTGCATCTACGACTTTGCAGCATCCCTCTCCCTCTGTGTAGCTTGTCTCTGAGCCATCACTGCATCTCTGTCCCTTTGCAAGGGCCTTTTATGATCTCATTCGATTCGGGATCTGCGTCTGGTCATAAGGCCAGATCTTTCTGGTCAATGCATTTGTGTCTCACCGGTGATACATTTGTTGCCTCTGCCTCATTTCACCTCATCACGGTGGCACCCTGGAAGGCGATGCACGTAACCACATCTCCCGCTGCCTCAACACCTCCACGTGCACGATTGCCCATCTCTCTACCTCCAGCATTGCACGCCACGATCACGGGCTCGATTGGCTCTCTGCATGCCTCTCGCGTCCCCCACGCGCCAGACCACGTTTGTCTTTAATCCCCTCCATCCTTCCATTCACCTCCACCCTAATCCTCTCCACCATTCCTTGGTCCCACATTACTCATCCTCGGATCCTCTCCATTCTCCATTGTCCTCTCACCAAATCCATTCCATCTCTCCACCTCCACTCCATTTCCTTCTTTCCACTCCTTGTTCTCTCCATTGTCCTCTCTCAATACCGCCCCATTTCAGATCCTCCCACGTGGGTGATTCTTTCACTAAGCGGTGCCACATGGGTGCACATCTGAGTCCAGCCACCTCAATCTCCCGGATGGGGTACCCCCTCACTCTCATTGGTGCCCTCACTCTCCCTTTGCTCCATCTGGTCCCTCCACCCAGGCTCCATTGTCCTCCATTTGTCCCCTCTCCATCCTCCCTCCGTCTGTCCCTCCACTCCATTCCATGTCCCTCCACCCCTCCCTCCTCCATTCCATCCTTCCACTCCATCTCCACCCCCTCCATCCATCTCCTCTCTGGCTCCGTCTACCTCTTGTCCTCTGGTAGTCCTAGCTGTCTCATGTCCACCCTCATCCCCTTTGGCCCCATTGGCCTCGCCCAGTGTACCCTGTGGCTCCCCTCCTTGGGCTCTCAGCCTCCTCTCCTGTCGACCTCACCCTCGAGCTCTTGGCCTCCTCTCCACCACCTCCTTAGCCTCATCCTTCGCCCCCTCCTCAGCCTCAGTCTCTCCTCCCTCTACTCTATCTCCTCCCTGGCCTCTCCGCCGGTGTCTCCTCCTCTAACCTCCTATCACCTACTCCTGTGCCCCTTGTCCTCCTCTGCATCCTCTTGGCTATATTTGCAATCATCTCTCATCCTCTGATCCAAATCCTAGTGCCTCCTCGATCGGCACCGCTGGTGTAATCCACTCAGGCGGATGTCGCCCGAACCACTCATCATACCGCCCCATCAT
This sequence comes from Sequoia sempervirens, assembly GCA_007258455.2. Taxonomy (NCBI): domain Eukaryota; kingdom Viridiplantae; phylum Streptophyta; class Pinopsida; order Cupressales; family Cupressaceae; genus Sequoia; species Sequoia sempervirens. The sequence continues at coordinate 20,422 of VDFB02122819.1, forward strand.
CCCTGCATCTCGCGGCCCCTCTCGCCTATCAGGATACGGTTTGAACACCAATCTCTCAATATCACTCCATACACTACGCAAATCCAACACTGCTCCCCATGGCCACTCCCATACCTGTCATGCAAATCTCACACGGCCTGCCGAAATATCCTGTCGCACCTCGAACTGTCTCGTCACCCGATCCGGTCGATGCAAATCCACTACTCGTGGCCTGCTCCCAATAATGTAACATTGAGTGAAGAAGTAACCACTATGCAAACCCTCCTCTCTCGACCACCCTCTGAATCGCCGCATCATGTATGGCCTCCACACTATATCCACTGCCTGCACATCATCAAACTGTCTCCTCCACACGTCTACCTCCTGTATCTCTCGATACCGCAGTAACGTCCCTACCTCTGCTCCCCACCACCATGCTACAAGTTGCATGTCATCATGCTCACCCAGTCTCACTATAATCGGCCTGGCAACATAGATATGCTCCCAGGCCCATACCTGTAGTAGTGTGACGTTTGTGACACTCACCTGTTTCCTATAGCAAATCATGTGCATGTCCCGATACAGCTGGGCTAACATGCACATCCCCCATGCAAACTGTCCCTCCCAGCCCTCGATGATGTGCCGAATCACCTTGACCATCCTCATGTGAAAAAACTGCCCACTCCAGTCCGGTAGTAGTATCCCACTAATCAGCCCAGCCAGGTACAATGATAGTACTAGTACCCTGCATGCTACCATCCTATCCACATCCAACTGACCCCACTGCACTGGTAGCTCGTTACTACCAAAAACTACACGCACAGACTCATCTAGCACCTTGTCTTTTGACCAGGACTCGCTAATCGGGAGCCCTGATATCGGGAGCCTCAGAATCTACCACACATCCTCTAATGTCACCGTCATCTCCCCTGTCGGTAGGTGAAACATTGACATCTCTGAATCCCACCACTCTATCAAAGTTGTCAACATAGCCCCATGGGCCTTGATCGTCGGATATGTCAGCATGTGTAGTAATCCTGCCTCTGCTAGTCTTTGGTGATCCTCCCCGGTCATCCTCGCTATGCATCTCCTCAGCACCTCTGATCGTCTCTCTTGAATCTGCAAAATCCCTATTTTCTACAGGACCACAATAAAATTTTATCATTTTTATTCTTTTTGTTTCCTCCCCTTCCCATCCCCCCATCATTCCCT
>VDFB02122820.1:0-68027 GCA_007258455.2 Sequoia sempervirens
TTTTGGCTTTGGTTTCTCTCTCTCTCTCTCTCTCTGTCTCTTTTCTGATGTCTGTCTTTCCGGGATTTCTCCGCCTTAGAGCTTAAAACGTGAAATTTTGGCCAAGTCTAGAAATTGGGGTTTCCATCCTTCTGGTCAGTTCGAGGCCAAACGAAGTCAGTAAATTGAAAATTGAGCTTAACACTGTTGTCAGCATGTTTCCAACATTCTCTCAGCAGAATTTCATCAAGATCTGGGGTACTTACTATTTTTAGTAAGTGTGAAATTGCAGGCAATTCGCCAGCACTTTCGAAATTCCGACAATCCACAGCATTCAGAGCATATCAAGTTACTTGCATGCAAAATTTGAGCGAAAACAGACAACTTACTATTTTTAGCAGTCCAGCTTCCGGGACAAATTTCAGGATTCAGATGCAGAGTTTTTCTTTGCATGTTGGCATATTCCTTCTGGGTTTTTCGAGGCCTTCGCAATGATGTAACATGCAAAACGAGACGACAACTTTCAAAATTCAGTCTTCCGAGGCTATTTTTAGGGTTTGCATGTTAAGTTTCTTTTGCATGTCGATGATTCGATAAGGTTTTAAGGCTTAGCGATGGTGTGACATGCAAATGGGATAACCACTTTCGATAAACACTATTTTTAATAGGTATGTCGTCATTTGCTTCAATGATTCCGAATCCGCGAAATTTGATGTAATGCCACAAAAGCAGCGAAGCGAGTTCATTTGTCGCATCTGTGGCGAGAGCAAATTAGGGTTTCAACCGGGACTGAAAAGAGAAATTAAAAGTCAAAATTTTGAAAACGAGTGTAAAACCATTCGTCCCATTCTTGAGACTTCTCACGGTAGTAAAATTTGAAGTCAAAGCGGAGCACTTACTGGCTATAGTAAAAGTCGAATTTGAAGCCCCGGCTAAGAAATAATGTCGAGTATGCGTTAGTATCAGGTAGAGATCACGTGGTGAGAGCGCCTCATTAAAATTTCAATTCAATGTGAAGACGGTGGAGCTATCGAGGAAACAGCGATTCTTATTTATAGTAAAATCATCTTGAGAAACATGCTAAAATAGCGAGTCGACTAAAAGAGTGGTAATTAATAAATGAGAACTAATAGTCATGAGGATGCAGTGCACAAAATTTCAAGTTGTTCCGAGCTTCAGAAGTGCAAAATTGAGAGGGCTTACTATAAATAGCAGGGCATGAAGGCTGGCAAAATGAAAAAAAAAAATTCTAAGTCTGGAGCTTCATCCTGCAGCCATGGCAAAATGCGCCCAAGTTGATGAGGTAGCATGAAAAATTTCTAAGTTACAAGCTTCGTCCTCCACCATGTCCAAAATGCGCCCATCTAGCCAAAAAGTCAAAGGAGAGTCAAAGTTTTTTATCCTGCTCATGCCTTGAAATGCGCCCAAAGGAGAATGGAGAGAGTTTAAAAAAATTCTAAGGCACAAGCTCGTCCTGCTCTCATGGCAAAATGCGCCCAACAACAAGTTGGTCAAAGTAGTCAAACAAATTCGTCCTCCTCATGCAAAATGCGCCCAAATCATGCCATGTGAAGACAAAACGAGGAAGCTCAAGAGTCATGTTGAGGTTTCATTCTTCTCTCTCTTTTGAATGCGCCCATACAAAGTCAAAAGGCAAGGGTGGCGTCTAAAGTTTATCCTCCTTCAAGTATGAAATGCGCCCAAGTTAGGAAGGAATTGCTAAAATATTCTAAGTGTGAAGTACGTCCTACACTTCATGCCAAATGTGCCCAACCCTCTTACCCCCTCAAATGCGCCAAGAGGAAGAGAAAGTCAAAGGAGGCGTTGAAATAAAGCTTGTCCTCTTGCTACCCCTATATGCGCCATGCAAAGATAAAAGTGTTGACGGTTAGGTGAAGTAATATCCTAGGCGTTGGATTTTTTTTGAAAACATCTTTCAAATGTTAAATGCGCCCAGGGTGGTAAATGCCTAAGTGTTAGAAAATATTGCCAGTGGTGAACAAAGTTGCTAGGCGTTGGAGTTACAAAATAATAAAATTTTCCTGAGGCGTTGAAGATGATGGAAGTGAAATGTGATGTGCTCGCAGGAAGACCTTCCAAGTGGAATAAATTTTTTCTCACAGGCAAGTTGATTGAGTTGGATATAAAATTTTCTAAGGCAAAATTTTCGAAGTGATTCAAAATTTTTTTTCTAAGGCACAAAATATTTTCTCCCTTAGAAAAATGCCTAAGTCTGGAGAGGTGATGGAATTTTCCTGAAACATGAGCAGAGTTGCCACAGGTGAAGTCAGTGACTGCCAGCTTCACGAGGTTGATAAAAGTTTTCAAGTCAGAGTAAAGAAATACGCTCCAGGGTGAAGAAATGAAATAAATTTGATGAAAGAATATTTTCTAAGGTTCCAAAATTCAAGAAAATTAAATGAACCCGTTCGTTGGGGACCCATGGATTCGAAGCGTTCTGGAGAAAATTCTCTTCTGGGTACTGAAGATTATCAGTGAGGAATGGATTTTTAAGATCTTCCACAGCTTGCCGATGATCCCGAGGTAAAGATTTTAAATGGGCACCAGGTTGATGAATTTCCTAAGGGAAATTTTAAAATTTTCTAAGGCAAATGTGAAGAAAACGTGTTTTCAAGGTGAAATCCTCCAGACGATGAATTTGAAAGAAACTGCCTAGGTGAATTTGCTCAAGTTCTTCGTGGGACTAATCTTCCAGAGTCAGAGATGAACAAAATTGAGTATCAGAGCTCCAGTTAGTGAAGTGAATTTCTCAAAGATGATACGCCCTTGAGGAAGATGGGTTAAAAAAAAAAAAATTGGCTAAGGCATGAGGAATTTGAATGCGAAGAAGTGAATTCTTGGAAGTCAAAGCGCGAAAATCCTGGTAAGTGAGTTAAGTTTACATTATGAAGTGTTCTAATGCTTTTCTCCTTGCTTGTTTTGCAGGATGAGCGTGGAGGCCAGAGCACAATGACTTGAAGTGATGAAGCACAATGATATTCCAACCCTCGGAAGAAGATAAAGTTATGAGTTTCAACCTCAAAGAGAGAAAATTTGCAAGAAAATGGCTAAGTGTTGAGACTTAGTATAACTCAAGTGACAAAGATGAAGACCCTCAAGTGGAAGAAGTCAAAGAACAACGCCAAGAAGAAGATCAAGAACAGTGTGAACGCGTTTGCAAATGGAGTCTTCTAAAAGGATGATGGTGGACATTATGGCGCATTTATTACCCCACCCTCCTTTGTGGCGGTTTTTAGGGCAAATATTGTTTAGGGCTGAGGTGGCACGATTCTGGCCACGCTATTGATTGTAACCCTAGCCGTCTTTTGGGACTTGGCTAGCTATATAAAGGGGGAGTCCCCCTCATTTGTAATTATTAGAAGTAGAGTTTAGACGCCAGACTAGAGAGTAGAGCGGAGGTACTTTAGTTGTAATATCTTAGCATAGTAGTTTAGATTGAAAAGGAAGGAAAGTCTTCCTCTTTGGATACTTTGTAAGAAGTTGTCATGTATGCTTTCATAATAAAATAATTTTCATTGATGGTGAATTCTTCTTTGTTGTGAATAGTTGTTGAGGCTTCTTCGTCCTTCTAATTCACGTAGTATCTTGAAGTAGCTTAAAGTAAAATAGTTTTCATTATCATGCAAGTAGATGTTAGTTGTGGACTTGTGGTGTTAATTGAGGCAACTTCATTTTTATCCATACCACTAGCGGCTTGTTGACGGCAGGTCTGCCTTGTGTGGTCAACTGGAAAACTTTACAAACTTAACTTCGATTGTGATTCATGTGTTTGTATGCGTCGTTCTGATGGTGCTTACATGTTGAATTATAATCTGAAAACCTTTTGTCACTCCCTTGAAGATTGCACCGACTTTGTGTAAGTTGTCTGACGTGAGGCGGAGCAAAGTCTGGTCGAAGTCTGTCAAGATTGATCCCAAGTCCCGTCCTTAGATAGAAGATAAACTTCTTAGGCCCTACACCCCTTTTAAATTCAGTTCATTTCCGGTTAGCTTTAGGAAACTTGTGCTCATTTGCCAAATCCTTCGAATTACGTGAAAACCCTTAGTCTGTTGTCTGCTATTGACTGTCGAACAATTGTGTAAGTCCCCTTGACATGCCAGCAATATCACATCGAGCCAAACTGAGCCTATTCGCACTCAAGGAACCTTGGAGTTGAAAGCATGATCTTACTCGCAATCTTAGCATGCTGAATACTTTGTTCAAGAGAGGATAGAGCATCCGTTGGGAGACTTTGATACGTGTTGGTCACCGGTCTCAAAACCAAATCCACTTGGAGACGGCATAAATGATGAAGCATAAATTAGTGAAGTATGGCGCATTTGAATGTTAACTTCACTTATCAAAAGGGTCGCCATATTTAGAATTTTATTGATGAAGCGTAAATTAGTGAAGCTACGCATTTTACAAAGAGTGATAACTTTAGTTCCAAAAGGGTTGTTATTTTTAGCATGTGAAGTTGGCACATTCACTTCTTGAAGGCCAACTGAAGTCATGAAAGGGTCGCTATTTTTGGAATATTTATTGCATGAAAATGGCGAACTCATCTCATTTCTTATTGCTAGCTTTAGTTATCAAAGGGGCATATGGATTCAAATTTGTGAATCCAAAGCAAGTGTGAAGATGGCGAATTCAATGAAGAGTGCTAACTGAAGTCAAAGCCGCATGAAGTTGGTGATTAGAAACCCTAATGCGTAGAAGCGATTTTATTTTAGGAGTTTTAGGAGTTAAGCCATTTGGGAATGAGGTCCAATCAGAAGCCAAGCGCACTTTTCATGGATTCCTTGCCTTATGCAAATTTCATAAATGAAAATCTATATATTTCAGCAATGGCATCCATTATTTCATCATCTTTAGCTTTGAAGTTCATATTCTTCTTGAGTGACCAGCAAGCTAAAATTACTCTGGTGTCCGGTCGAGATTCCTTTGCCGCTGTAGTGTTGATTGATTCGAGAGGAAAGGCGATTCTAGACTTTATTTCCGCTTGCATCTCTGCGAAGTTTGTCAAGTTCCAAAGAAGAAGTTAGTAGTTTTTCATGAGACAAACAAAACTTTCCTATCATTTCACCACCTTAGGTACTTTCTTTGCATATCAAAAATTCAGCTATGAATCGATCATGCAGGTTAGCATATTTCAACATATACAACAAAACCACTTCTTAGATTTTTGAGAAAAGTACTTGTGGCGCTTCATTATGACTCATTAGCGCCAGAATCCTGCTTGCATGTGGGCGAAACCACATTTTTGAGAATTCAGCTATGGGTTTACGCATTCCGAATTCGTTGTGTACCAGCCATGTTCGGAAAAACTTGAGAAAATTTCTTTCGTCAGAGGCTATTTTTAGCTTTATCCAGAGGTTTTCAGAAAGTTCTTCAAGTATATTCGACTTTACAGTCAAAAGTCGCCATTTTCAAAATGCAGTTCAATCTCATTGATTATAAGGCCAAATCGGCTCTTACACATAATTTCATCGAAACGTCAGATACGGACCTGAATCATGTTTATCGATGGTTAATCTGAAGAAGCGTCTGGAAAGGTGTTCTTTATCAATTCGTTTGAGTCGGAAGCATTCCGGGTTCTTCGCGTCAATATATTACTATCTTCAAATCTTGCGCGCGTGGCGGCAGTATAATGACTACCGTCTTCACGATAAATCAGTCCGGTAGGCAGGAGGGTTATTTTGCGATCTCAAACCCGAAAGGACATAGAAATGTTTACTTCATTTCTCTCGTTGAATACTTCTTTGTAGTTCTTGAAAGCTTGTGAGAAGATATGGGATGCTGATCAACAACGTTAGCAGAGGAAAGTGGCTCAGAAGTGGCTGAAAGTTCAAAAGACTAACATGCCTAAGAAGGTTGGTCGTGGTGAATTCAAGGAGGAAGTTGCTGTTTTGATAACTTTACTCAATCGAGTTACCGGTCAACCGGATGCTAGCACTTTCCGTTCATGGATGTTTTACCTGATTACCAGAATTCTTGATGGTACAAAGCATTTTGACTGGGCTATGTTGATTAGTGATTGCTTACATCGATAGATTACTAACTTTCTCAAGTATCATGAGTTTCATACATGATATCCTACTTGGTTTTGCTTGGTTTAGATTTCCAAGGAGTAGCTGAAGCTTCACAAAACTAATGGCACTCGGTGTTGGTGTTCATGAGTATTATCCTCGATTTAGGTTTTCTCAATCCGGCCGGGACTTTAGAAGCGATTGAATGATCACTTTTCTATATGAAGCGGTGAGAGATCTTGATGTGAAATGCACATTAAATTATTATTTCTGCGGTAAAATCAGCAATGGAGACAGGCGGATTGGTTTATCAGTTCCTACTTTCACATACATCCAGGGTTTATGGATATGTTGGAGGCCACGATATTAGGTACCCTCGGACAAGATTATCTTCATGGAGTTTCCTCTGACCCAGTCACGGTATGTTCATTTCTTTCTTAAGTAGTCGTCTAAAATTGCGGCTAATTTTCCATTCACATTGGGAATTTACATGCAATCTGCGACCTTGAGATGCGGAGTTTATGTCTCACAGGGATAGAAGGTTCAAACTCAGGGCTTATCTTGAGAGGCATTCTATGATCCTCTTGGTCATTATCTTGAATCAGTTAGAAGCGAGGATTGCACATGCAGCCAGCCCTTGAAGATTTACAGGCTAATTGTGATGATGGTCGAGGGGATTGCGTCGTCGTCACTATTATGGAGCTCACTATGGTTCAGCTCTCGTTACCTGTCGGAGAAGATGTTGATAGTCTATCGGATGATGATGGAGAAGTTCTTCTCAATTCATATGTCAAGGATCAAGTTGCTCGGCAGCCACTTCGCTCACCTGATTGGTATGCCAAGGAGAATATTTCTATCGAAGAGGTTTCCAGATCAGTTATCAAGACTAGCAAGTTGTTCTTGGAGAGCAAGCGGACGCGAAGGTCAGTTCCTGTAGCAGAGCCGCCAAAGGATTTCTCTTCGTTGCCTTCTACTTCTAGGGCAAGACCCAGAGTCAAGGCCATTATAATACCTCCTGAAGGGGTTAGACTTAGTGGAAACATGGGGAAAAGAGCTACTGGTAAGAGGAAGCTGAAACAAGTTGAGAATGTTCCTGAAGTTCCAGTAGAGACAGTTATTCAAGTTGAACCTCATGTTGAACCTACTAGTTCGCCTCACATACAGCCTATTGACATAGATTCTGAGCCTGAGACACCAATTCAAGCAGGATCGGAGACAACTGAACCACCACAGGTTGATACATCGGGGATAGTCTCTCCTCGGGTGTGAAAATATTGTTCAGTCATGAAACAAAGAAAAGTCTTTTAGAATGAGGCGTGAACCTTCACGTGCACAACCTTGAGGTTGCTCGGGTTCGGTGAACCTTATGGAGAAGGTCAAACAAGAAGATCAAGAAACAGGTACATATCGAAAAGACTCCAGAATCAAAGATTGTTATCGAAGTTGCCGTTCCTCCAGAGGGTAAAAGCTTAGATGAAGTCGAAGTTGGTGACTTTACATTCACTAAGGAAAATCTAGGCAGGACTACACGAGAGACAGATGTAACTCTTCTTAAGATTGTTACCAATAATCTTGAAGAGCGTATCACGAAGGATGGAGAAGATAAGGCCTTACTCAAGGCTGAAAATAGTCAACTTCGTCAGTACATTTTTGATCTTGTTCATGGAAATCCGAGTAGAGCACCTGTTCTTCCTCAGAGTACATCTGCAGAACAACAAAAACTGGATCAGTTAGTCAGTCATGGCAGACTTTTGGACAACTGGATTGATGGTTTAGTTGCTGCTGGTCGGTGTCTTCTTGCAGATATGTATCAGTTGAGGAGTGATGCACATAAACTCCGTCAGGGTATTCAGTTGCTTGAGATTGCGGTTGCAGAGAGTTTGGCAAAGGATCATGTTCTGGTATCTCAATTGTCAGTTGCATACGATGCCTTGGAGATGGTTGAGGATCAAGAGAAAGTTTTTACTTGGAGAGAGCAGCACCTTCTCAAAATGGAAATATGTGAGAAGATTTCTACCAAGTTGTTTTCACTCAAGGATGATGTGGTTGGAGTACTTGCACTTGTCAGCGGTTTCGTTGTTCAGATTCTGTGTCATTATCTTCTTGAAGATGGCACGTATGTTGAGTTGGACAAAGTACAAGCAGAGTTCGAGAAGCTGATTCGTGACAGCCTTGAAGGTGAACCAATGGCGCCTAAATTAGAGAATATTTCAGTGATTGCAGCTAGTTTTAGAAAGGCGACTGAATATTGTAAAGATGGTATGCATACGATCACAGAAAGTGGCAGAGAACTAAAGAAACAGACTGTTGTTTTGGGTAGCATCAAAGTGCCAGATGACAGAGAGATCGATGAGTTCTTGGTCGAAGTGTTAGACCGAGTTGACATGGAGTGATCTGCCAGTTGGAACCTGCAATAAATTTCGAGGGTTGAGTCTTGAGCAGCAGTTAACTCGACTTTCAGTCTTGAGTTTACTTGCTGACTTAACACATGCTTATCTCGTCCTTGGAATTATCAACACAGGAGTTAGGGTTAGGGTTTCCAGTTAACTGAAGGTAGTGACTAGTTAACTTTGCTTTAAATAAGGACGTGCATGCTTGCACATGGTCCATTTAGGTTAAATGTACCGATTAACTGATGGTAGTTTTCCAGTTAACTGTATAGTTTACTTCATTAGGGTTTGGCAACAAAACTTGCATGCATTTGCGAGACTGTAGTGGACTCAAGGTGATTTTAGGGTTCCCTACACCTTGATGTATATAAATAAGAGCTTTTGCTCATTTGTAAATAACTTTTGCTTGAGAGAGAAATATATGCTGCGCCTACCTTCCCCTCAATATTGCTCTTTTGGTATTTGTTCATGTGTCTTCATTATTACGATTAATTGTTATGCCACATAGGGTTTCATGCAATTGTAATGGTGAATTCTTTCTGTTTTGTGCATCTTTACCATTATGATCAATTGTTATGCCACATAGGGTTTCATGCGATTGTAATGATAAATCTGTATTGTGAGTCTTTACTATTTTGATCAAGTGTTATGCCACATAGGGTTTCATGCGATTGTCATGGTAAATTCTTTCCATAGTTTAGATAAATCTGTTTTGTGCCTAATAAACTTGTTTAGATTGAGATAATAGTTGCGCCACCTTGCCTTCAAGTAGAGAATCTGCACTTGGTTATCGTGTGTTGTCGTGGACAATAAACTAATTCGGATTGAAATAATAGATGTGCCACCTTGCCTTCAAGTAGAGAATCCGTATCCAGTTTATCGTGTGATGTTGTTACCAATAAACTTGTCTAGATTGAGCTGATAGATGCGCCACCTTGCCTTCAAGTAGAGAATCTATACACGTTTATCGTCTAATAGTCAAACCCTGCTCCATTTCCTCATGCTCTTTTTTTTTGAGGAAATTGGATAGATTTAAAGTAGTTAGCTTAGTTGTAGTTAATGATCTGCGAAACCAGAAAATCCTTAGCTGCAACGTTCTTGGTTCTCTTAACCTTGTGCCTCTTCCAGCTGAGAACAAAAAGATAGGACTTAGATTACTTTTCTTTTCCACGCATTCCAACACTACGAGGGAGCTTCCCCTCCTAATTTGAAGAGCACTCATTACGCAGTGTGCATAGCTGTCCGTACAAACCTGCACTCCAGAGGTGTTAGTTTTTACGCCAACACATTGAAGGACTACCAAATTTAATATTTGAATTTATAGTCAAATTCAGATTTAGGACCATTGGAGTTTCAAGTAGCTATGGACTTATAATCCTTCATCAAAAATCTCTTTAGAATCTCTATTGGGTACTTTCCTTGACCAAGCAAGATTTTACCTACACCTTGCCATGCCTCAAGATACACAATATAGTGCATTGTTGTAGCCAAAATTAAAATTTTTGCTTCATTAAGGTATTTTGTAAAAATGGTCAAAGTCTTGTAGAAATTGTCGAAAAAATTAAAAAAATAGAATTTGCATGTCATGCATGTTGGTTAAAAAATCAGATTTTTCAAAATCTGATGACCTGGGTCTCTTCAGAACGAAATTGTCTACAAAACCTAGATCTCAGTTTTTTCGGCCCTACTTTGAGGAAAAAAATTATTTTTAGAAAGTTTCTAAAAACAGACTTTTGACGAGTTGTCTTGGGTTTCTTCTCAAACAGATATTGGCAAAATTTTCTAAAAATAGAATTTCTGTTTCCAGGGCTCAAACTGATTTTGATTGGTTGAAAATACTTCCTAATCAGGCTGGTATAGTCAAAATCGTCAAAAGATCAATTTTTCTCTGATGGGTCTATTTTGCTTTTTTAGAAGCTAAAATAGGAGCTCCAAGGTCATCAATGGATGATGGTCAACTGCCAGGTGTTAGAATCAAGGTCTCAATGCTGCACAGATGATGAGAAATGACGAAAGATGCTCGAGAAACGGTCAACAAAGGGGAATTTGAAAATCTTGAAAATTGTGAAAATAAAGCTAAGTCTGGAGAGTCCAGGCGCTTTAATTCGAGGGCGCCTGGGATTCCTTGTCCTAGTCACTTTTTCAGTTTCCGACGTACAATGCACGAACAGTTGCCGAGCGTGGAGCAGAAGACGAAGAGGAATGTAAAAGGTTGAAAACTCAAAAAAAAAAAACTTACTCTGGAGAATAAAGGCGCCCTAGCTAGCCAGGGGCGCCCAACATTTCAAGGGCTCAAAACTAATTTTTAGGGTTTGCAATTCTGAGGGTTCTTCTCAAGTTTCTGTAGGCTTCGCAATGAATCCATCAGCTAGGTCACTGGATCAGTCAAACGGCCAGAATCTTGGATTGAACAGAGATGTTTCATCAAAGGAGCAAATTGAAAATCATGAAAAATCTTCCAAAATATTCTAAGTCTGGTGTTCTTGGGCGCCCTAGCTAGCTAGGGATTCCTAGGGTTTTGGGAGGTCAAAATCAGTTTCTAGGGTTTGCCAAAATGGTCATCTTTTTTAGAATTCTATAGGCTTTCCAATGAATATCTCAGCCAACTCAGAGGATTTGTCAAATGCTAGATATTGCAAGATCGAACAGAGGTGGAGATATGAGAAGCAAAAAGGTCAAATTGGAAAAGTTGAAAATATCAAAATTTTGTCTAAGTCTAGAGAATCTAGGCACCCCTGGCCAAGAGGGGCACCCAACTTTCCATGCCTTAGAATTTTTTCAGTGTTTCTCAGAAAAAGTTGAAAAATTCTTCATTAGCCTTGTTTCGGCTTTCGTCAAAAGCAGTGATAAAGGTTGTCAGATGGTACCAATCAACTCAAACATGATCAAGCTTGCTAGATTGACTGACTTCTAGACCCCGTTGTTCACCGACTACCCAAAAACCAAGATTAAACAAGGGTAGTTAGCTACACGGGAAACAAAGAAAGCAAACAATGAAAATATCTAAAAAATGGTTTAACTCTGGCAAACTTGGGCGCCCTAGCTAGCCAAGGGCGCCCAAGATTTTGAGCACTCAAAAGTTGTTTTTAGGGTTTGCAGCCTCAACTTATTTTCAGTAGTTTGCGCGAAAATTTTCCAAACATAGGCGTGTTCGCAGTCAAAGTTCGAGTTTTTAAACATGTAGTATTCTCCAATTGAAATCAAGAACAAATTAGCGTTTTGGCAAAGAGTGAGTCATCTTTTTGGGACAACAAAGATTCCCAAAGATAGAATTAAAGTAGCAATTAACTCGATGCCTTTTCTGAGTTTTCTTGCTATTCTCGTCTCATGCTTATCTATTCTTTGAGAAATAGGAAAAATCAAGTTGTAATAGTTGGAACTTTCCCTGCTTTTTGCTTTCAACAGGTTGTTAGTTAGGTATCATGTTTTAGTTTTAAAAATAAAGCTTGCAAGTTGGCCAGTCTAGTGGTAAAAGCAAGGAGATTTTAGGGTTCCCTACTCCTTGATTGTGTATAAATAAGGGAAGCCTTACCCATTATTTTCTTAACCAGTATTGTGATAACAAATTGCTGAGCCTACTTTTGCTTGCAACTTTGTTATTCAATGTCTGTTCACTTTGTGTAAGAGCAAGTTTGCATGCCTACCTTTTGCTGCAATTCATTGTTCAGTTTACGTGTAATTTGTGTCAAGTGTATTCTAGTTTGATCGCTAAACTGTAAGCCTGTTATTGCTACAAACTTGCTCTCCCAGAAGTGTAATTGTTGTTAGAAATTTGAGAAATGAAATCTTATGCCTGCTTTGCTCTAATCTACTATCCCAGGTTTTGTTTTATGTGTTTTGCTTATATAATCTTTATTTCGACTTGCATCTAAAAGTACAATGAGCCTTCATGTGTGCGTTGGAAGTGAGTTCATTTAAGCATCTGTGTTATTAAATCATTCCTTGTTTGCTTCTAGCTCTTAAGCTTCGAGTTTACTTGAGTTGCTAGAAGTGTCATTAGAGTAGGCCTAGTTGTAGTTGAAGTTCTAAAAGAGAAAAACTCAGCTATGACGCAAAGAGTTTTATAACCTTGTGCTCTTAGCTGAGAACAAAAAGATTGGCAATAGTTTAGTTTACTTTCTTTAAGCATCATCAGCGAAGAGGGAGCTTCCCCCCCTAATTTGAAGAGTAGTTTATCTGTGCATAGCTGCCCGTTTCTAATCTGCATTCTAGAGGTGTGAATTGGAATGCCAACAGTGCATAAGGCTAATGTCCATATCAAGATGGAAGGCCAATTCCCTCTTGCACTATGCTATGAGCTTTTCACTACTACTTGTAAGGACTAGGAACAATACCCCAACAGTAATCATAAATTTACAAGCAAATCATAAAATTCTATATTTGGGACATTTTAGTGGTATCAAAGCAAGAAATCTTGCTAGCTTGTAGGTCAGATTGTGGTGCAAAAAAAAAATCCTATAAGGAAGTGACAGGGAAATTAGATATCAATGAAGAGAGAAAAGGAAAGAAGGAACCATGAGTGACAAAGGTGTAGAGACAAATCTTCAGGAATTCATCATTAATGAAAATAAGGAGTTGGCTAAAGAATTTCAATCCTCCATGAGAGAGTCCATAGCAAAAATAGCTTAGATATTGAGGGGAATGAATCAACAATGGAGTTGCCAGACCAAAATAGAATATGACAAAAAGGAGCAACTCAACCAATGATAGGGTTTCAATTGATTCTCCTATGAAGACATTTTGGGCTACATTTTTACAAAGGAAAGAGGAAGAGCCATTTAAGGAGGAGCAGCAATTACCACTGTGCCTAGAAGATGAAATGGCAAGGTGTCATGCATAATACAATGCTCTAAGCCCAACAATTGGCTGTGACATGTCTTTCATTGAGTACTATGAGATGAAGACAAGGAATGGGCTTATAAGAGGAAGGAGGTATCATCATGAACAACCTTGAAGATATATACAACATCGATTGGGTAAATCACTATACCAACATTTGATGGAACAAACAAGTATACATCTAGGGGTTGGTTATAAAAGTTGGATACCTACTTTTCATTGAACTCTATGTATGAGGAGGAGGCAATCAAGTTTGGTACCCTAGATTTGGAAGGTGTGGCTCATGAATGGTGGTACCATGGCATGGTGATCCAAGGGCATGGCTCTATCACTATTCTAGAGGAATTTAGCCAAAAATTGGTTAAGGTGTTTGACTGGAAGGATTTGGAGATTCATTTAAGAGAACTAGCACAATTGAGGTAGGAAGATACAATTGAGCATTATGTGGCAGAATTTCAAAGGTTGTTAGTGATGGTTCCAAGTTTGATAGAAAGGAGACTCATAGTGCTATTTATGTAGGGTCTAACTAAACCACTCAGGGGTTTGGTGAAGGAATTTGAGCCAGCGTCTTTGTAGGATGCCTCCAGGAGAGCTTTGAATTTAGAAGATTTGGTAGCCAAGAACAAATTTTGCTCCAAAATTCCTCCAATGTGGTAGCAAAAGAAGCCCCCTCAACCTAAGGCACTATTCCCAATCCTAAGCAAGATTGAAGAATCCAAGAATGATCTCTAAAGAAAGAAATTATGTTTTTCTTGTAGAGGCCATGGGAACTAGGGCATAGATGTTTGGGAAAGGGGCAAATACATTACATAGAGGTTATTCCTAATGAGGATTCAAAGACATTAGAACCTGAGCTTGAGATTGTGATTGATGAGATGGTGCTTAAGAGCAAGGAAGGAGAGTCCTTAGACGGCACCCTTGCTAGTCTTTTTGGAGCACCCAAATACCATCCTTTTTGAGTTTGAGTTTCACAAGGTCGCAAGGTGACAATGTTGATTGATAGTGGGGATACTCATAACTTCATAAATGTAGATTTAATCTCTAGGAAGGGTTTAGATATTGAAGAATTTTATGGGTTCAATGTCATGCTTGTGGATGGTCACATTATTCCTTGTAGGGAGTGAATATAGTAGCTCAACTCATCTTTGGGAAGGCATCAAGTTAAGGATGATTTCTACGTTGTGGGGATAGGAGAAAGGGATATAGTTTTGGGTGTGTAATGGTTGCACTCCCTTGGGGGATTTATTCAAAACTACAAAACAATGGAGCTCAAATTTAAGGTGGACGGGAAGGAGGTGATACACCAAGGCATACTAAATGGAGCTCCAAGCATGGTTGAAGTAGAGAGAAAGGAGGTGAGTGTTCAAGGAAATAAAAAATACATGGAGAAATTAAGGATCTACTCTGAGATAAGATAATCCATTATGATAATGTTTGGTCCATTTTGAACATGTTCATGATGGCATACCAAAGATGACCACCCAATGACATTGGAAAAACAAGACCTTTGGGGTAAGAATCATCAGCATAACACGGTTGTTTGAAATCTTGGTGACAAGAACCATGACCCTTGGATCATCATGAGTGTTGTTTCCCACTTTTCCAGCTTTCTCCACATTCTATTGGCAGCCACAAAGTACTTGTTAATCACAAGGAGAATGCATTTCCCACCTATTGCCATTGATGAGATGTTTACAGCCGATATGAGATGGTCTCCAGCCTTTATATTTCTGATTTGGGTAAGGAATTTTAATATGGTAACTGCTGCACAATCTTCTATTGCTGATTTTAACTGCTGCCTGGGGTATGGTGATAAGAGAAGAATTCCACATAGCACAACATGAGCATTGGGATACTTGTGCAAAATATCTTCAATAAGATAGGAGAGAGATGACTGTTGATGAAGGGTTATCATCATATGATAGCGGAAGCACTCCCAGGGTAGCTGTGGACTTAATTTCCAGCCCTAACGCTGCTGTCATCATTGTTATCAGCCACTCCATCACTTCAGTAGCACTCACACAAGTAGTTCTGCAGAAATTTCCAGCTATGGGAAATAGTATTTTTTAGTTGGCACTGACTAATGAAGAGTTTCCAGCCCTTGTATGGCTACCCATGGCTCCTACATTGACCACATTGCTGAATCTTGCATGGGATTGTCATGTTTGTAGTTGTTACATTATTTCTATATTGCTGACCTAACATTTTGTGTCATGAACAGCTGTACACTTGTGCAATTTGTGAAGGTCTTCTTGTAGGATAAGGTTAGTGGACGGTTTCCTTTACTAAAGGAAAAAATTCTAGCCATCCTAGTGCCAATTTGGAAGAAGTTCCGAGTGAACTGTGGCTGTTACTACTTATTTCCAGCTTACATGCAAACTGATTTGCATCACACTTTGGAGGGACTAGCCCACAATGACATTATGGGACTCATTGGGACTCAAGGATATAATTATAGTATTTGGAACACTTCATCACCTAAGATGGTCACATGGGTACAACGGGAACAAGGTGGTGAGTTCGTAGGCCAGCCTAGGGTTTTAAATAAGTGTATTTGCATGCTTTGGGAGGAGGCTTCATCGAAGGGGAGTTTGTAAGTGTGAGAATTGGATGGAGTAGACTCCATGATGTTTCTTGGTAGGGTTTGTTCCATTCGACAGATGTGGGGTTTGGGTGCTATGAGCACTATGGCATGACTTCTTGTGGTGATTCAATGGTATTGATGCATCTATGCATGCACGGTCTTCATTGGTGGAAGTTGTTTCAGGATGATATGAATAGAGAGGCATATGAGACTCATGATGTTGGGATGAAGCAAATGCCTAATTTATCATTGCTCAAGGACAAGCAATTTGGGGAAGGAAGGACAATCGTGTCCCCTTTTTCCAGTGGCTCCTAATATTATTATTATTAATTAAAAGTGGCTTTAAACACTACCTTAATATACTAAATAAAAATAAAATAATATATATAATAAATAAATATAAAATATAAAAAATAAATTGAAGTAAGTTATTTCAAATTTTGGCACCCAATTTTGGGATCCATGGGACCTATACAAGGATTATAATTACAAGCTCTGAGAGCACATTTGAATCATCCAATTCATGTTGCAATTTATCATTTTCAAATTCATTTGCTATGCACAAAGGGACAAAACTCCTTGACTACATTTTTTGAGGTTGTTGTACCCCAAAATTAAAATTTTTGTTACACTTAGACATTTTGAAGAAATGTGCAAAAGTCTTGTCAAAACAGTCAAAAAGGTCAAAATTTGGGTGTGCATGTCTTGCATGAGGGGTTAAACACAAAATTTTCAATTTCTGACGATCTGGGTCCGCTGAGAGCAGCTTAATCTACAAAACCCAGATCTCAGTTTTTCATCCCTAAAATTTAGGAAAACTGCTATTTTTAGAAATTTTCTCGAAATTGTAACGTTTTCTGGGTTTTTCTGGGTTTCTTTGAACGGATATTGGCAAAATTTCTAAAAATAGAAAATTTCTAAAATAGAAAGTTGGTCCGACAGGGTCCGAACTGATTTTGATTGGCTCAAAATACTTCCATATCAGGCTGGTGCAGTCAGAATCTCAAAATAATCAGTTTTTCCCTACTGGGTCTAATCTGCTTTTTCAGAAGCATATATGGAGTTCCAAGGTCATCAATGGAGGTCATTCGGCTGCCAGGCGTCAAAATCAACACTCAGATGTTCAACAAAAGGCAAGATGATGAACATGCACGAAGAACGAGAAAGAAAATTGGAAATTCATGAAAATTTTCTAACACTGCTGAGTTTGGGCGCCCCAGGTCAAGAAGGGCGCCCATCTTTTTAGGGCATCAAATGTCAGAATTAGGGTTTGCGCCTCCAGTCAATGTTGTTCAATTCTCTGTCAGCTTCGCAACGAATTCAGCGGTGTAGTTATCAGATTACTCAGTCATCCGGAATTCAACGATGAACAAGGGAGATCCGCACTGAAGTCAGAACGAGGAAAAGTTGAAAATATCAAAATTTGACTAAGTGTTCAGATTTTGGGCGCCCCTGGTGAAGAAGGGCGCCCAACTTTTTAAGGCACCTAATTCAGCAGTTAGGGTTTGCAAATGTGCCCGTCC
The DNA here is from genome assembly GCA_007258455.2 of Sequoia sempervirens. Lineage (NCBI taxonomy): Eukaryota > Viridiplantae > Streptophyta > Pinopsida > Cupressales > Cupressaceae > Sequoia > Sequoia sempervirens. The sequence continues at coordinate 17,345 of VDFB02122820.1, forward strand.
TCTTCAGTGTTCAGCCAGCTTCGACGTGCCTGTCTCCGTCAGATCATCCGACTGGGCATCTTCCGTCAAATTCAGATCAAAGCCAAAAGTACAAAATGAAGGTTTCAAACTCTAAAGAAAATCAAATGAAATTTGACTAAGTCTGGAGGAAGTGGGCGCCCCTGGTGAAGAAGGGCGCCCATGTTTTCAAGGAGCTAAACAAAAGAATTTGCAGACGAGTGTCTAACGAGATCTCTTCACAATTGATCCAGCTTTACAACGAGATACTCAGCACGCCTATCGGAGCTCGCAGTCGCAAGATACGAGGAGCCGAACGGAGGGTCCAACAAGAGTTGAATTTCAAAGTTCTGAAGCAAACACATGAAAGTGAAAATTTGACTAAGTATGGATGAAATGGGCGCCCCCAGTCAAGAAGGGCGCCCAAACTTTTGAAGGGTTAAAATTCACTTTTTGGCAAAATCTCTTCCAGAAGACCCCTCCTTATTCTTCGTCAGCTTCGCGACGAGTCCGAACATTCATCAATCCGACGCCCGGAGCTCAAGATTCAACAAGATCGCCCGAAGAAGTGAGACATGAATAAATTGAAAAAATTTCTAAGTCTGGTAGAAGTGGGCGCCCCCCTTGAAGAAAGGCGCCCAAACTTTAAGGCCTTCAGATGATGGAATTTGCAGAAGTAGCGTCCAAGAGTGCCTCATCAAAATCAGTCTGGCTATCCAGCGAAACAATCAGACAGTCAGTCGGATCAGCGTAGCCCCCGGAATAGAGAATTCATCAGAAGATCAAAGGGAAATGAAGAAATTGAAAATCATAAAAAAAATGGCTAACACTGTGAAAGTTCGGAGCCCCTCGAAGGAAAAGGCTCCCACGAATTCGGAGGTCAAAATCAAGTTTTTGGCCGGAGGTGTCTCCAGAACATATTTCTCAGAATCAGTCGAGCTCCGCCGTGAAACCTTCAGCTCGCCTGTCGGGTCAATCTGTCAACGGGAAATCAGTGGCGAAGTGGCATGTTAAAATGGGGAAAAGTTGAAAAAGTCAAATTTTTGACTAACACTGGTGAAAATAAGCGCCCCTCTTGGAGAAAGGCGCCCAAAGTTTCATGCCTTTGAGAATTTTTGGAGATTTTCAAAATTTCAAGATTGCAAGAGAAGAAAGAGGCATCCAAGTTCAATGAAGCTGAGATTTAGGGTTTTGGAGATAAAGGAAAAAGAAAGCAAAGCAAAAACAAAACCCTAAGTCTATTTAACATCTTTCTTTTATGTTATTTTCATTATTTTTGCAGGTAGCCTTCAAGGGAGAAAGTTGGAGCAGCAAGTTTGAAGAAATTTTTCAAGATTCAAGAACGTAGCTTGCTGGTTTTTCATCATATTTTTCAGATCAGCAACATAAACCCTTGCTTTTTCAAGCTTTTTCATCCAAAAGATCAAACTTTTCAAGAAGAAGACCAAGGCATTCCATTTTTCAATCATCTGGGTCTTTTCTCTTCAGTCTTCTGAAGGTTTTTCAAGAAATTTTCATCAAGTTGCAGCAGCTGCTTTTTATTTGCATGTCAGTGAAATCTTCAGGGTTTGCAAATTTGGATCATCTGGGTCCTCTCAAAACAGTCTTCTGGAGAAAACCCATATCACAGCTTTTTCAAGAAAATTTCAAATTCGAGAGTTGGCTGCTTTTTCAATCAGCCATCAGTGTTTTTCAAATCTGATCAACTGGGTCCATTTCTAATGATATTCTGAACAAAACCCAGGTGCTAGCTTTTTCGGTGAAAAATTGAAGAAATTAGGGTTTGCTGCTTTTTCAGTCAAAATTCAAGATTTTCAAAAACGGACGATCTGGGTTGTCTTGCAACGAGATTCTGAGCAAAACCCATATCTCAGAAAAATTTCCAAAAATTTGTCCATTTGAGGAAGAAAAACCAGCATTCTAAAAATAGAAAGTTGCTCAAGACTTGTCTGAACATAGGCAAGTTTACAGTCATTCTTCAAAGTTTTCAATATGGAGAACACTCCCCTCGAGTTTAAGACCAAATCAGCACTACGTCAAAACTTCATCATCTCAGCTGAAGAACGAGAGAAGGTGTGATATGAGAAAAAGGAAAGGTATCGGAAAAGAGGGTTGCAATACTCTTCTGTTGGAAATCAAGCGAAGTGTCAGAAGCATAAAGTTGCAGAGCCGCCAAGTTATCAAATTTGTGAGTCATCTTTTGGGGCAGCGATGTTTTGCAAGAATAGAACTCATAAAACAGTTGAAGAAGTGAAAATTCTCTAAGGGCTAAGAGATCTTGGAGAATCAAATATTGCCTTAGTTGGCATAGATGCACCGAACCGGGACACAATTTCCAATTTTCTAGCGGATGAGATCGAGCTTTAAAGCAGCTTTCTTCTAGAAGCTTTCTTTCTCGCTTTCTTTCTATTCTTGGAATGATCCTTATCCATTCTTTGAGGATAGAAAGAAGATAAGATGTAATAGTTGGCGTTTCCCGCTTTTTCTGCTTTCTAGGGTTTTAGATGTTATCTTCTTTCTAGATTTAGTAATAAAGCTTGCTTGCTGAGCAAGCCCTAGATTGTGAAAGCAAGGAGATTTTAGGGTTCCCTACTCCTCTGCTTCTCTATAAATAAGAGCCTTTGCTCATTTATTTTCTTTAACGGTTATTGTGTTAACAAATTGTGAGCTGTATTGTGCAGAAGTTGTTATCAGGTTTGATTCATTTGTATTGTGATGAGCAAATTGTTGAGCCTCTTTAGCCAACAAGGAGTTAGTGAGATTGCTGTTTTCTATTGTGTTAAGAATAAGTTTGCAAGCCTCCTTAGCTGCAATTTCTTATTCAAGGCATGTTAGAAGGGAGTTTTGTTTTAGAGATTTGAGTAATAAAATCATGAGCCTCTTTTGCCTTGGTCTAAAATCTCAGATTTCCGTTATCTATGTTATGCTTTCATGATCTTTATTTCAGCTTACAGTGAAGTGTGTAGGTGTTTGTTGAGAGAGAGATTGTTAAAGTATTTTTGTCAGAAAATCTGCCTTGTTAATTTCTAACTTCTCTTGCTCTGCTATTACTTGAGAGGTTAGGAACGTCTTTAGTCTAAGTTAGTCGTAGTTGAACTTCTTATCAGAAAATCTCAGCTGCGGCGTTTGTGTTTAAAAAACCTTGTGCTCTAGCTGATCCAAAAAGATAGGCAACTTAGTTTTAGTTTACTTTCTTGAATACCATCAGCAAGAGGGAGCTTCCCCTCCTAATTTGAAGAGCAGTTTATCTGTGCATAGCTGTCCGTTTCAAATACGCATTCCAGAGGTGCGAATTTAAACGCCAACAGAGGTTAGGATGAAAACCCTACACTCTCCTTGGCAATTTCCACTCAGGGATTGCAAGTTGAACTAAATTGGTGAAATTGTGTATGTTTCAAGCATTAGTGTTAAGACATTTGTTGTGCAAATTATTTAGAGATATATAGAGTTATTGGAGTGAGTTCTTCATCACTAGTTGTGAGCATTGTCTTTGAAGGAGTTAATTTCAACGAGGAAGTGGTAGTTGCAAGCCATTCAGGGTAAAATTCATTTTGGGCAGGCTGCATCCATCACTAGTAACTATGAGGACAGCATGCCATCTAACTATAGTCGGTGAAGCAGAGTTGCAAACCTAAGGACTCTATGATTGAAGGTTATCATTTAGCCTATTAAATTCCAAAAGGGGCAAGGTGCTACCATCAAGGTAACTCGGATTGGAAACAAAGTGGATTTTGTTGCAACATTGTGACATTCACCTTTCCATGCATGTGGACATCACAACAACTTTGAGGGAGCTATCACATCCAAGTGCCACTTAATCGGTACCAGTTTGAATAATATGCCACTTCAAGGGGGCAACCTCCTGATGCACTTCGAGGGGAATACCTCGAATAGTGTTCTCTAAGAAATACTACTCCACAAGATGATAATAACTAACCTATACTTCTTATATATCCCATATTTATGCCTTGGATACTACCCAGGCTGACTTAGATACTTTAAGTATAATTCCTAGGACGACCTAAATACCTATATATGATCATAATAATGAATATGTAACTTTTTTAAGAGTTAAGGTAGCCACAAGCCGACTACTCATAACCCAATACACACTATAGGTCTAAGGGCATAACATTTCCCCCCTCATTACCAAAGAATTATCCTCAATGTTAATTAATTATGGATGCATCTACATGAAATCTTCATTTTCATCTTCTTTTTCTTTTCTTTTTCTTCATCTCTTTTTGTTTTTTTGCTTCTGCTTCTTGTTCTTGTTTTTTCCATTGTTCTTGTTCTTTCTCTTGTTCTTGTTCTTCTTTTGCTACTTGTTGTGAAGAATTAACCTCCTAAAAAAATATCCAAAAATTTCACTAATTTGCAGCCTTGGAGGTGAATTTGGTGTAAACCTTGATTTCACAATAAATCACACAAAATAAAACCAATCAATCTGAAACTTTTACTCTAGCTTAATAGGTCATGGATCTCACTTCCCAAAAAAAAATCTCCTATAAATTATCTTATTTGCAGCCTTGAGAGTGAATTTGTTGGAAACCTTAATTTTTCAATAAATTGTTTAATTCTACTCCAATTTATTTGAAATTTGGACTATAGACACTCCAATGTGTCCTTCAAAAACCCTCCAAAAATCAAGAAAAAAATCATCAAAATAGGAGATATATGTGCTTCCATAATGAATTTGGTAGAAACCTGAATTCTATGATAACTTTCTTAACTCGGCTCCAATTCCCTAAAATTTGGGCTGTAGATGTTTCAATATGTCCTTAAAAAACCCTCCAAAATCTGAGAGATATGCACTTCTCAAAATTGAAAAAATGCCTTGCCTTCACATTGCCAAGATCACGCTTTGATACTTGTTGTGAAATAACTTGCAGAAGAGAGGAATGTAATATGAAATATGTTGTAAATACTTGATAATAATATGCCACTTTGAGGGGGCAACCTCCTAATCCACTTCGAGGGGGATACCTCCAATATTCTTCACTAAGAACTCAATACTCAATATGATGATAATTATTAAAATAATATTTATTATTTATTTATTTAATTCTCAATTATGTAATATTGTTGTATTATATTGGTGATAAGATCGTTGTCGATCTTCTTTTAGTTTCTTTTAAGAAACTTGCTATATTTCTAAATCTTATAATTATTCTAAGTTATTGATTCGCCACTCCTAGCCTCTGGATACGATTCGATTCGTACCAAATTCGCAATTCGGGTATGGTACGATACAAATTCGGCAGGGTACGAAATCTGGTTTGTGGATTCGCCTTGGATTCGATTCGACACTGTGGATTCGACCAAGATACACCAAGAAGAATCCATGACGAATCCACGACGAATCCAGGCATCAAAACGCCCAAGCCGCGGAAAAAGTGTGTTTTTTTGCATTTTTTTATTATTTTTTTGACTAACAGTGACAAATCAGTAACTTCGCTACGAAATGAACAGAAGCAACGAGTGCGGTTTGTAGTAAGTATCCCTTTACTTTTAGAATTAGAGGTGCTTTTGCATTATATTCTGTATAGGGTTGATGTGATTAAAGGCTAGTATGTGCAGTTACTACCTGAGGATTTTGCATCCCTTACCTTTTGAATGCTTTTGAGTTAAGTTCCTGAAATTATGGGACTGCATCATCTTATACCTATAAGTTCATAACTCAAAATTTATAACAAAATTAATGCATTCTTTGGTTTTGTGGAAGAATGATTTCCTCATTTCATCAAAATTTTTGTATATAAAATTTAAATTTTGAACAGTGAGCTTCTCAATTTTTTTTAACTATTTACGCACTTGTGTCATTGTCATTTGGAATCAAACGGATGTGTCATTTCTATTATTGATTTTCCAAAGGCTTTATCACCATGCTCATGTTTGCTACAAGTTTTTTATATTCCTACAATTGTGTTCTTTTTTGTCATCCTTTCACAGTTGTGCATAGTCTTGAAATCTTGTCCTGTTACAGTTTTGGTTCTTTCTGTTAACTTCTATTGATATTGGTGGTCACTATGAAGTCTCTTACACACTAAATTTGGAATGGAGCGGATCAAATTTATTGAACTCAATGCTATAAGAGTTTTGCTATGTTAATAGATTATTAATATGGTGGTGTATTCTGAACTTAATTACTGCTGCAAATATGTATATATTTCTGATTTTTATATGTTTTTTGTATTGCTGTACCCAAGCTGTACCCAACCCCACTTTTTTTTTTGACCAAATCCCGTATCGGATTCGCGTACCCGTACTTGAATCCAAAAACGAATCGGTAACTTAGTAATTATTTATTGAGTTTTGCTCATTGTAAATAAAACATCAAATTATTTTACCAATTACTTGCGTAAAATGGTATCAGAGCCTAGGTGATTAAAAATTGGTCTTCTAAAATTTTGAAAGAAAATTTTCAATAGTTTTGAAGATCGTTTTTTTTTTCTAGGTCTTGCTTGCTAAGAAATTTGAGGGTTTTGTTTTAAGATTTTCGTGAGTGCTTTCTCATTGAAAATCGCGACTCATGTTAAAAATCATGGGCATTTTCGTGTTTAAAGCCACGTTTTTTCTTAGTTGGAGGCCACGTATTTCTTCTGTTGCATTTGGGCATGCGATTTGGTGCCTCTTTGATCACGATTTTTTTGTGGAAGCGTTCACTTTCTGCTCTCATTTCTTCAACCCGCGACCTGGGTGTCTTTGCATGCGTGTTTTGTCTCTTTTCCAGACATGTTTTTTGATCTCCTCTTGGACGCGATTTCCAGTCTCCTTTTGCCGTGATTTCTAGCTTCATTGGAGTCATTTTGTTTGCCCTGGCTCAACTGCAGATTTTTTTCTCTGTTGGACACGATTTTCAGTGCCATTTTTGCTCGCGTTTTCTAGATTTTTCTAAAAATCATGGGTCATTTTCAATATTTTTGGTGCTGCGATTAGGGTTTTGAAAATATCTCCTTTGTTTGAAGTTGGAAAATTATTCTGATCACAGATTCTTTGTGGGTTTTTCAAGACCTTTTCTGGGTTGACTTCAATTTTTTTGGGTTTCTCGAAATCCGTGCCTCCAAATTTGTGTCAGCGGATTTACCTTGAAATCTGTACTTGTACTTGCTTCAGTGCATTGAAATTCATGCCTCGGGTTTCATGTATTCAACCTCTTTTTAGTACCTCATTTTTCGTGCCTCAAAAAGCATGAAGATGGCTTCTTTGACCAACATTATGTTGGAAGGCAGTTAGCGTTTCAATAGCAAAAATTATAATACCTGGAAGCAGTGAATGATGACCATCTTTGAATATCGTTGCCTTGATTAAATTGTTCTCGACAATGCTACTTGTCCCACCATGGCAAGTAAAGAGCAGGAAAAGTTTGACTAGCAAAATCGTGAAGCGGTGATGCTCATTAAACTTTCAGTTACTGATGATCAGCTTCCACAGGTACCATCTAACAAATTGGCTGCTGAGATCTGGGAGCACTTGAAAAACTTGCATGAGACCTCTGACAAGAGCCGTGCATTCTTTTTGAAAAACCAGCTGTTCTCTATCATGATGGATGAGAGAATGTCCTTACAGGAGCATTTGACAAAGATTCAGGACATTTGTGATCAGTTGGAGGCAATTGGTCAGAATATGGAGGAAGAAGACATGGTAGTAGTCACCTTAAAAAGTCTACCGAAGTCTTATGAGCACTTTGTAGAAACCCTTAACATTACCTCTACTAATGTTGATTTGAAGTTTCCGAAGCTTTGTACTATCCACTTGCAATAGGACTGTTGGAAACAACAGTTTGGTAGTAGTGCCTCATCGTCCTCTACAGAACAAGCTTTTGCAGCTAAATCTCAGCCTAAGAACAAAGCGAAAGGTCAGCCTTCGCAGTAGAAAGGCTCAAGTCAACCTTCAGGAAACCCTAAGAAAAAGAACATTCAGTATAATTATTGCCACAAATATGGTCACATGAAGAAGGATTGTTGTCAGCGTTTGGCTTCTGAACAGAAGAAGCAAGGAGTGTCTCAGCAAAAAGCGAATGTTGCCAAGCACATTGAGCAGAAGGAATCTGCCTTTTATGCATTTATGGCTAAAAGGCCTACAGATCATATAAAGTCCTCTGCCTGGTACATTGATTCAGGTGCTTCGCGCCACTTCACTCATCGACGTGACTGGTTCACAGACTTCTCTCCCTTCAGTGACTCAGTTATTTTTGGAGGAGGTGAAGAGTATACAGTTGTCGGTAAGGGCACAGTTCAAATTTAGTCTGGTGGGAGGAATCTCATATTCCTCAATGTCTACTACGTTCCTGGCATGGAACTTAGCCTTCTCTTAGTCAGTCAGATCATGCGACATTCTCCTCAGTTGGATGTGGTATTCAATACACACAAATGTTACATCGTTGATCGGGAGACTTGCACCATTGTGGCTGTTGGTATTGAGGATCATGGTCTATACAGGCTTGTGGATACAGGTGATTCTTTGGAGTTAGCCATGGCAGCCAGAAATTTTGCTATTACCAGTCTTTGGTATCAGTGGTATGGGCACTTAAATGTGCACTATCTCTCTTAGCTAGCTCGGGAGGGACTTGTAGCTGGTTTACCTGACATCCAGACTCAACATCATGGCATTTGTGGAGCTTGTCAGGCTGGGAAGCAACATAGGACACCGTTCACGGATGGTGACTCATGGCGAGCCTCTAAGGTATTGCAATTGGTTCACGCTGATGTATGTGGGCCAATGAATACACCGTTTGTTACTGGTTGCAGGTATTTCTTGCTTTTTGTTGATGATTTCAGTCGTAAAATGTAGGTGTATTTTCTTAGACAGAAATCAAATGTGTTTATTGTATTTCAGAAGTTTAAGGCCTTAGTAGAAAAAGAGTTTGGTTGTTGCATAACCACTCTTAGGTTAGATAATGGGGGGGAATTTTGTTCTACTGCTTTCTCCAACTTCTATGATACACATGGAATTAAATGCCAGTTAACCACACCCTACACTCCTTAGCAAAACGGTGTTGTAGAGCGGCGCAATCGTACAATTGTTGAAATAGCTCGCTCCATGTTATGACACAGGCATGTTCCTAATACATATTGGGAAGTAGTAGTCTATACTACTATCTATCTCCTTAATAGGTCTCCTACCTACACTGTTAAGGGGAAGACTCCTGAGGAAGCTTGGACTGGTTGCAAACCTAGGATTAGTCATCTAAAAATCTTTGGCTCTTTAGCATATGTATGGATTTCAGATGCCAAGCACTCAAAGTTGGATTCCAAGAGTCAAAAGCTTATGTTCACAGGATACAGTGACAACAATACGGCTTATCGGTTGATTGATGCAGATACTGATCGTCTCATCTTCAGTCGGGATGTTGTCTTTGATGAAGAACGAGGACCCTTTCACCTTTCCTCGTCTGTTCAGCATTTTGAGGATCAACTCTTGAAGGCTTTTGATTTGGGTGTCCGTCTTCCGTTAGGTTCACCTGATGGGAGGGATGATGAAGATTCTATCTTTGATGATGCTCAACCTGATTTTCCTCCGGATGATATTGATCTTGGACTTGATGAACCTGTTCCAGATCCACAACCAGTTCCAGCTCCTCCTGTTCCATCCGATGTTGGCACTTCTACTCTCCGGCCTAAATGGTGGGCTAAGACTATTTGTGATCTTCATGATGATGAGCTCATAGAGGGTAGATCATCTAGAAACAAGAGCAAACAAGAACATACAATCAATTTTGCTCTTATGGCCAACATTCACAGTGTCTATGAGCCTCAGACATATTTAGAGGCTAAAGGAATTCTTGAGTGTGAAAAGGCTATGGAGGTTGAATACCAAAGTCTTCAGAAGAATCACACTTGGGTCCTTTCTGATCTTCCTGTAGGAAAGAAGCCCATTAGCTGCAAATGGGTGTATAAGGTTAAATACAAAGCTGACAGAACCCTTGACAAGTGCAAAGCTCGTCTCGTTGCTAGGGGGTTCTCACAGAAAGAAGGCATTGACTATGAGGAGACTCTTTCTCCTACAGCCAAGATGAGTACCATTCAGCTTGTCCTTGCCTTAGTAGCCCAGTTTGGTTGGAAAGTTCATTAGATGGACGTTAAGAGTGCTTTCCTCAACGATGAGTTGAAGGAAGAAGTCTACTTGACGTAGCCTCCAGGATTCAAGGTTGTCGGTCAAGAACACAAGGTGTGCAAATTGGTAAAAGCACTCTATGGCCTAAAACAAGCTCCTTGGGCTTGGTACATAAAGATTGATAAGTACCTCACAAATCATGGCTTTTAGAGGAGTCCATCTGACTCTAATCTATATGTCAAACATACTGGTAGTGATATTCTTATTCTTGTTGTCTATGTGGATGACTTGATCATTACTGGTAGTTCAACACATTTGATCGTTGAGATCAAATAGGATTTGTGCAGCACATTTGACATGACAAATTTGGGACTTCTGCATTACTGTTTAGGTGTTGAGGTTTTGCAGACCAAGAGCAATATCTTCATCTCCCAGTCCAAATATGCTCGAAGTCTACTAGATAAGTTCCAAATGCAGGATTGCAAACCTACCTCCACACCCATGGAAAAAGGGCTCAAGTTGTCAGCTAAGTCAGACTCACCTATAGTAGATGAATCATTGTTCAGGCAACTAGTGGGCAGCCTCATCCATCTCATTGCCACTAGAGCTAACCTCAATTTTGCAGTGAGCTACATTTCACGCTTCATGATAGCCCCCAAGGCTGATCATTGGGTAGCAGCGAAGCATGTGCTGCATTATGTGAAGGGAACTTCTGATTATGGACTTCTGTACACTAGGAGTCATGATCCTAGACGCAGTGGTTTCACAGACTTAGATTGGGAAAGTTCGGTTGATGACAGAAAATCAACATTTGGGTATATGTTCAGTTTGGGATTTGGTGTAGTCACATGGACTAGTAAGAAGCAGCAGGCAGTGGCTCTCTCCTCGACAGAAGCAGAGTATTGGAGAGCAGTTAAGGCAGCTTGTGAGGCAGTTTGGCTTTGCCAGATGCTTGCATATATGCAAATATCTCAAACAGGCCTGACTCCCTTGTTCTGTGATAATCAGGGAGTTCTCAAACTTGCCAAGAATCCAGTCTTCCATGAAAGAACCAAGCATGTGGAAACTCATTGTCACTTCATTTGGAAGCTTGTTGAAGACAGATTAGTTCAGTTGCCGTATGTTCCGACAGAGGAGTAGACAACAAATATTCTTACCAAGTCGCTCAATCCAGATAAGTTTGTAAAATTCAGGGGGCATCTTGGTGTAGTTGACAGATTGAGCATTAAGGGAGGGTATTAAAATAATATTTATTATTTATTTATTTAATGCTCAATTATGTAATAATGTTGTATTAAATTGGTGATAAGATCATTGTCGATCTTCTTTCAATTTCTTTTAAGAAACTTGCTATATTTGTAAATCTTGTAAATTATATATTGAGCTTTGCTCATTGTAAATAATACATCAAATTATTTTACCAATTACTTGCGTAATAATAATAACTAACCTATACCTCCTATATATACCATACTTATGCCTTGGATACCACTCAAGCCAACTTAGATACTCAAGTATAACTCCTTGGATGACCTTAAATACCTATATATGATTATAATAATGATTATTTAACTTATTTTAAGTATTAAGGTAGCCACAAGTCGACTACTCATAACCCAACAAACACTATAGGGTTTGGGGAATAACAATCATCATCTACATCGGCTTTTCTCCTAGCTAGTTGATTCATCAAAAAACAAAACTTTCTGATGTGTTGAACAATATTGTCACCTTGCATCATTTTTGGCCTGAATAAATTTTTCTTTAGACCCATCTTCACACTTGATGCTTTTGATCCAAACAAAGCATTGAGAGCATCCCATACTTTATTTGAGGTCTTTGAGAAGTCAATACGGTGAAGGTATGCATCTAAAAGTCCAAGACCAATCAAATTTGTTGCCCTTCAATCTTTTATTGTCCACTTTGATATTGCATCAACATCTGACGACTTTGGTGTAGTTTTACATTTCCCATACATCATTTTCCAATTGGAGCTTGACTTGCCAAAGAGTGCAAGTCTTTACCTTCAAATTTCTCAATGGTGAATGCATTATTTTTCTCAATTTTGCTAAGAGAATTATAGTTATCCCCTTAATCAAAGCAAACTTGAAGGTGTTGGGTTCCAGCAATAATGCACCTTGAATTGATTGGTAACAGTGCTATATTTGAATCTTAGAAGATTAATACAAAATTTAATAAATAAACCTCTCCCTTTTTAATACATAGAAAAGAGAGAGAAAATAGTGCATAGCAATTATTTTTATATCCTAACAAAGATCAGGAAAAAAATGTGTTCAAAACTTATAGAAAGAATGGCAACACTCCCTAGCTCACCTTCACCAATCATGGAAATAATGTTACCCGCACTTCCAATGATTTTGTTGGGTATGTGGAAGACTCCTTATTGCTTTGTGCCCATTTAATTGTCACCGAGGTTGCTTGATAACTCTAGATACCATACTGCCTCTTTATAGTTCAGATGATGATCTAGATGCTATTTAGTAGGTCCAAATAAAGGCTTGCATCACACCTTACTCAAATTCATTTACATCATGCTAAGAGAAATGGATTGCTACCTTGGCCAAAATGATTGATTGCTACTCCTTTGAGGTCAGTGGCTTATAAGTTCTCAAAACATCCACCTCTAGGATCAGATCCAAAGGACGCATCTACACTTGTAGTGACACTAATGGTCTCACCCAAGGATTTGAGGGAGATTATATCACAAAGTCCTTGGAAGTGGGTGCCAGACATTCAATTGATTACTCATGGGATGCGCCTTTCGTTTCAGCCCAGCTAGACAAAAAAGAGATAATGGGAGGCACAAGTGGAGTGACAATGATCTTGAACCTCTGTATATTCTCCACTAGATTGCCAATATTAATGAACCTACACACGAGAATAGCAATGCCAAGTTTTGAACAAATCTTGCATGCAATGTTGATCACCATGTGATGCTTTGCTTCAGATTTTTCTTCTTGTTCTTTTATATGTAGCAAGTATTCCAAACTAGATTTGCGTGCTTTGATATTATATTAGAGATTTGAGAATGTTGCAACTCTATTATACAAAATACTATTGTGCTTTTATTATTTATATTTTTCAATAATGCAATTGCTAATTTATAGGAATGACATATCCTATATTATAGGAAAGTTCCTATTACGACTCCCTTACATAGATTATCACGAGATAACAAATATTCATGGGAATATACAAACCATAACAAATGCTCATTGAATAAACAAACTCCTAACAAACTTACAAACCTAGCTATGAGAATGATGTAATATTCCTAACAGTTTTAAAGTCTAGAGAATTATGTAATGGTTTGGGTCAATACATCTTTGTTGTGCAAGGGGAAATATTCAAAATCTTGTTTTACTAGATAACCACAAGTTGAATAGTCAAATTTTTAGTATCTGAAGTCACAAAATACTCACTATCATTGGGTATCGGATGTGTGATCAAATTATTTTAGGCACTGAAACTAGGGTTGCAACAACCTCGATGACAATGAAAAAGCCTCATAAGGAATCCTTGTTATTGCTAAAGTTATTTGTGTTTGATGATTAATCCCGAGGTTCGTAATGCTACATTTGCAAGTGCATTGTGGGGTACTTTGAAAGATAAGTACCAAACTTTTGAAAAAAGTTGGGTCTTGTGTTTAATTTTTTTTGTTTTTTAACTAAATTGCAAGAGGGTGGGTCTTTGTCAAAAGTAAAACATATTTTGAAACTCAAAGATCTTCGAGATCAACTCATTGTGATCAACATACCAATGGATGAAGAAGATTGGTTGTTCTGATAATCAATAACTTGCCACCTCCTTTGAGACTTTTGTGGAGTCTTAAAAATTGTGACCAAAAGCTAGTCTCTAATCTTGACAAGGTTATTATATATCTATTACAAAAAAAAATTCAAAAAGAACAAATAAGTGAAGTTACTTCTAGGAATTCAGAAAATTCACTTGATGCATTGTCTTAGGGTACAAACTATATTTTCCTTCTCCCACTTGACAACCATGGAGAAATGTACAGTGCTTCTACTATAAAAACATTTGGGCATGTTGAGAAAGATTTTAGGAAAAGATGGTATGATAGTTAAAGAGATTTTGTTTCACTTGGTGATGGCAAGCCACATGTAGTTGAAGGGATATATGAGGTGAGAATTGTACTTAGTATGGTATGATAGTTAAAGAGATTTTGTTTCACTTGGTGATGGCAAGCCAAATGTAGTTGAAGGGATATATGAGGTGAGAATTGTACTCAGTAATAGCATTAAATTTTTAGTACAAAATGTCTAGTATGTTCCAAGTTTGAACAAAAATTTGCTCTTTATTAGCTAGATTACAAAAAAATCCTAACATCCTAGTTCAATTTCATGGGATGAAGTGCATTGTTTTTGATGTGAAACTAGATAAAATAATTGCTCTAGGCATTAGGCCAAACAATGTGTATAGATATTTATATTAGAATAATATCTTTCTATTTATGTCGTTAATGGTCATCTCATTGCTTTTTCTAACTTAGTCCTTTGTTAATGATTGTTTCTTTTAGAAACATCGTATTTTGTAATCTATTTAAGGAACATTCGTTCCTCTGTTTAATAATATATCAACATCGATTTCGTAACATGGTATCAGAGTGGGAAAACTTTCTTGGCTAAGAAATTTTTCGAATTTAGGTCGTTTTTGTTATGGTCTGTAATTCGCGATTTTTTCTTTGCGTGAGATTTTCTGTGTGTGAAGGGTCGTTCAAATCTATAATTTGTGTTTTTTTTTCGCGTGGGATTTTCGTTCCTTTTTCCGCAACCTTTCTTTAGCCATTTTTTGGCCTGTGACCTGTCTGTGACCCGCGTTCTTCTTTCGTCGACCTCTGTAAAATCCCACGCGCGACCTCCGTTTTTTTTTTCTGCAGCCCTGTTCCTTTCTCGTCGAGCCACGTTTTGTTGAAGGCTTTCGTCAACATGTTTTGAGGTTTTGATCATCGATAGAAGCAAGAACGTTTTGCAATAGATCTCTGTATTCCTGCGTTTTCGTGGGCCGACCCGCGTTTTTGTATTTTGTGGACTCTTGTCTTCTACGCGACATCTTTCTTAGTGCCTGATCCTGCGGATCCTTCGAAAGGGTTTTTGTGTCGTCTTTGTTTCCTTCAGCCCGCACGTCCTAAAAAAAATAGACGTGTTTCTTGTAAAACGCGATTTAAGCTCAAGTGCTGTGTTTTTTTTGCTCAGTTTGAACCCACGTCTTCTGCAACCATGGATGACTTCTCATTTTGAGCTCTTTGTTTCTGCTTTTTGGAAAATTTGAAGCTTTCATGGTGGCCTGGGTTTCTGCCAATTTCGTCTAGGGTTTTGACCCTCCAGTTCAAGGCGGAATTCTTTTCAATTGTAGATTCTTGGTGGGTTTTTCGAGACCTCAACTGGGTTGGTCTCCGATTTTTCTGGGTGCATAGTTTTCCATGCCTCGGTTTTTTTCGCAGATTTGTTTGTTTTTTTGGCGGCTAAGGTTCCAAACCCTCTGTTTTTCAAGTCGACAATCGATGTTTTGGGTTTTTAAATATTTTGTCCCGTAAAGAAAAAAAAAAATCTGTCTTCTAGATTTTAAAAATTTCGGGAGGGTTTATAATTTTGTCCTAAAAAATTAAGAGTTTTTCTCTTGTATACCCTAGTCAGGGTTTCTGTCGTTCAAGAGGGCTCTTTGGTATTTGGTTTTTACCGTTTTTTCCGAAAAAACGATGATTTGTAATCTTGGGTTTGGCGAGTTTTTCCTCAAAAATTGTGGTTTGTTGCAATCAGTTTTTTGATTGCACCTGGAGTTGCTGGGGTGAACATCTGCACATCTGGCTTCTTGCGGTCTGTTCTGGGGCGTTATGCTCATTTGCAGAAGTTTGGAGGGTTTTCCAATTTTTCCTCAAAATCGTAGCAGCTGTTCTCGGTGTGTCTCTGGTTACAGGGAAGGACAGTTCTCCAACTTCAGGTTGGACGATTGGTGTTGTTATTCCAGAAGTTCTGCAGTTTTTGGGAGGGTTGGTGGCAAACTCATCTCAGTGGCAGAGTCAGTGGCAAGCTCTTGTCTTTTGTTGCAGCAGCGTTATGAGAAGAAGGGGCACCCTTCTCTGTTATCTCTAGATAATTAGAATGATGACCATTAAGGGAGGGTATTAGAATAATATCTTTCTATTTATACAAAGCTGTTGATCTTGCTTTGCATGTTGCATCAAAGGAAACTTGGTCTTGTCATAAACTTGAAGAGGTTAGTACAAAAGCTAGTATTGCACCGTTGAAAGATGTACTTCCTAGTTTCTGTTGTTTGGAGGGAAAGATAAGGGGGTGAGATGGAGGCCATATGTCACACTGACATGACACTCCTTATTTATAAACACCCTCTTAGGCTTGAAGAGAGCTTCTTGGCTCATAATTACGGTTTTCAACTTGAAGAATGGTGGAGGAATGAGATAAATTTTGGGAATAACTTATTCCATGCTTTTCTTTTGTGGGATGTACTTCATTCTTCTTTATGCAAAATGTCTTAAAGTTTTTGGAGGATTATGGAGGAGGATTTTGATGACATTTGTGCTTAGAGTGGAGCTTATCCAAGGAAGAGTCTTCTACGCACCGTCTAACAATACAATGACATAATAGTCACCAAATACAAAGCCCATGGATTGTTTTGTTTGACAAGACTGTTTTAGTAGCACACATAATATTTGATGTCTTTAAACCAGCAATAAGAGTGCAGATAAATTTGTTCTTATATTTATTAAATAATATGCAACTTGACTGTTATAAGCAATATAAATCAACCATTGGGCCCCCCCGTCCCCCCCTCCCCCCCAAAAAAAAATTGATCTGTAAAAATGTATAGCTAATAACCACTTGTTAATGAAAGATGAATGTATTAGCAGTGTTGGCGTTTTAATTCGCACCTTTGGAATGCAGATTAGAAAAAGACAGCTATGCACAGATAAACTGCTCTTCAAATTAGGAGGGGAAACTCCCTCTTTGCTGATGTTGCTTAAGAAAGTAAATTAAAATTAATTTGCCTATCTTTTTGTTCAGCTAAGAGCATAAGGTTTATAAAACTCAAGCGTCGTAGCTGAGATTTTCTATTTTAGAATTTCAACTACGACTAGCGTACTCTAATGACGTTTGTAACTTCTCAAGTAAACGCAGAGCAAGAGAGTTAGAAATGGACAAGGAAGGATTCTTTGACAAAATACTTAAATAAACTCTTTTTCAACACATCTACTTACTTTCAATACAAGCTGAAATTAAGATCATATAAGCATAACACAATAAACGGAAATTTGCTACATTATATCAAGGCAAAGTAGGCACAAGACTTTATTTCTCAAATCTCAGGAAGAAAAGATTACACAAGACACATGCACTGAACAAGAACTTGCAGCTAAAAGAGACTTGCAAACTTGTTTTTACACAAAGTGAACAGCAATTAAAAAACAACTTGCAGGCAAAATAGGCTCAACAATTTGTTATCACAAGCACGGGTAAGAAAATAATGGGCAAGGCTGCCCTTATTTATACACAAGTAGAGTTGTAGGGAGCCCTAAAATCTCCTTGCTTTTACAACTAAGGCTTGCCAGCATGCAAGTTTTATTTCTAAAACTAAACAAGATAAACATCTAACCACCTAAGAAAGCATAAAAACAGGAAATGCCAACTATTACAATTTGTTTTCTTCCTCTTCTTCAAAGAGTAGATAAGAATTAAGACGAGAATAGAAAGAAAGCGGAAAGAAGGCTTATAGATGGTTGTTGCTTTAAATCTCGATCACATCCGCCAAAAAGCTGAAAACTGTGTCTCTGTCAGGTGCATCAATACTATCTATAGCAAAGTTTCGCTTTCCTAGGATTTCTTCGCCATCTGCAATCGATCTCAAAAAATCTTCAACCCCATTGGCCACTTTCTCGAAACTCACTGACATCATGGAAATCTGACTCGTGCTGCCATCGCTGCCACGAACAACATTTTGAAACTGGGCTTGCACTTCGTCAAGTCCAACGTAGGAACCATCATCATGACAATACCAAGACGGGATCTCTGCAACAAACTCACTTATGAACTAAAAAGCCTCAACCACCCTTTGTCTGTATGCAACAAACTCTTTGGATATCCTCTCATAGGTTTTCACCTTGAAGATGTGACGCTCTTTCCATGCAAGAATTTGTCTCTTGTGTTCTCTTGAAACCATTGAGCCATAAGCTGTATCCAAATCTGCAATGATGATTTCGTGCCAAGGTTTCACCTCTGCCATTGATTGTTCAAACCCTTGAATCCCTTGGCATAAGTCATGAGCATTATTCCGTAGTTGATATATCCGTGCAAGGATTTCTTTGCCTCTGATGATGAATCCTTCAATCCATTCTTGTGTTTGCTTGCCACGTATTACCAGCTGCCTCAACTGTTGATGATCAACTGGTGTCTCTAGAACCTGGGGCAGCAACTGAGTGGCCTGTGAAGTGCCATGAACAAGATTAGAAATGTATAGCTTGAGTTGCCGGATTTCAGCCTTGAGGGCTACCTTCTCTTCTCCATCTTTGAGCACTCTTTCTTGCAGAGTTTCCGATGCAACTTTGATTAAACTAACATTTGCATTCCTGGTGCTCTTGCCAAGATTGGCCTTAGCCATTATGAAATCATCCACATCCACTTCATCTCTATTTCTATCTTTAGGTGGTGTAGCAGTCTCCATGATCATCTCACCATTAGGATTTCTCTCAAAGTGAACTTGTTTCTTTGCTTTCTTCTTAGGTGCCTCTTGATAGATGTTGTCAAGATCATCAAAGTTCAGCTGATATGAAGGTCTTCTCTTTCTTCCCAGGTAGTTCTCAAGCCAAGATGTGGTATCTCTACTAACTTCCCTGGGAG
Source organism: Sequoia sempervirens (assembly GCA_007258455.2). NCBI lineage: Eukaryota > Viridiplantae > Streptophyta > Pinopsida > Cupressales > Cupressaceae > Sequoia > Sequoia sempervirens. The sequence goes on from VDFB02122820.1 coordinate 36,289, forward strand.
GCTCAACTGCAACTCCTTCATCTTCTTCATCCTCTATATCAATGTGAATTGGTGAAGACCTTGGCAATGGTGGAGAATCATGTGTCAAAGGCACGTCTTCTATTTCTTTTTGAGGTACGGACTCTTTTGGAGGAGCTTCTGCTTCAACTCTTGGCTTCTCCTGTATGACTATATTCGAGAAGTCCAACCTTCTCCTTACGTTCTTTGTTGATTTGCTGCCCTTTGCACCCTCTTGAGGCTGACTTACACCCTTCATCTTTGGTTGTGCTTTGGAAGAAGAGGGAAGTGATGACTGTATTCTTGGAGGCTCTACTGCTTGAATGGATTTCTTCCTCTTGAGGACTAAGAAAACCTTGCTGTGCTCAAGGACTTGGCTTGTCCTTTCTTCAACTGAGAGGGACTCTTTGTTGGCCCAATTGACTTGTGGAAGAGGCTGTTGCTTAATTCATTTTCGAGTGTACATTAGGAGAAGTACATCTCCATCATCATCTAATAATCCCTCAATATCCTCTGACAAACAATCCTTCATTTGATGGAGAGTGAGTCTGCTGCAACTATGCCTCCGTACCTCAAACTCATCTCTACAGTTGGTCCAAAAATCTTCAAGTGCGGGCACATGAGCATAGTTCTTCTCAAGTTGGGCTGTGAGGACACCATGAGGGTCATATGATCGTCTCTCGCTGTATGGCTTGAGACCAAGTTTAGCCAACTCATCACCCATGGACTTGGCATCTCCTGCCGATCTGCATGTGTAAATTCCCAACCCAAATGGAAAACTGAAGCAGGTTTCTTTCTATTGCGCAAAACAGTGTGGACAACATATGCTTGCCTTAGGAATTCCATGAAAACAACTTCATCTGATGGGTACCTCGGCAACATGAGTGGAGCACTGGAGAAGCCGTAGACTCTGATGTAGGTGAAGGTGGGAAACTGAATAAACCAATCTTCCCACTCCGCCATTGTTGCCCTGGCAGTTGATGAAATATGTACGTGCAACTCATTATCCAGGTCTCGCACCGTGTGCATCAGGAAAGCCTCGTTTACCCTTTTGTAATGGTGTGATGACTATGTGAACTCCAACTGAGGGTAGTAATTGTAGACATGCTGTACATTTAGAGACCCCACAGTATTCAACCTTCTGAATTTACCTTGGAAGGCCACTAGGTAGACAAGGTAGGAGACCATGTGGAACTCGTGAATTTGGAAGTATTTAGTTATTTGTTGATGAAGGCTATCACTGATTAAGGTTGACCAATCATAGAATTCTGTTTTCTTCATAATATGAGGTATAACATAGAACATCCAGGGCTGGAATTTTGTAGCATCCTCTTGACCACTGATCTGGTTGAGCAGGGTGATCATTATAGCAATCTCATCTTTGAATTCCCCTCACCCTATGTTCTTTGGCCAAGTTTTATGCTTTTCTTTCATCCACTTCTGTGCAACTTTCTTGCTGTATTTCTCCTTGTGCATGTCCTATACTCTTTCACATTCTTCCTTGGAGATAGTTACACTTTCAGCCCAAGGTGGTATTGATAAGCATTTTTCAATCATGTTTGGTTTCAGGCTGCAAATCACTCTACCATCTACTGACTGAATCTCCCATGTCACCGGATTGTAATGCTTGATGCAAGCAATTACGAACTCCAAACTCTGCACTGAAATAGGAATTGATGTTGCTGCGAGAAGTCTAGAGTGACGTAGGTGCCTGATTGCAATGTTACCTGCGTCTTCCAAAGCATGCACGTTGAACACTGGCTTGATATGATGCAAGTCAGTTTCAACTGTTTTGATGAAGTCATGGTATAGCATTGACTTGGTCTTGTACTCATTTGGAGTGTACTCTATATTGAAAACCTTGAAGATTGCCTCTAAACTTGACTATATTCAGACAAGTTTTGCACACTTTCTAAATTTAGCTTCCCAGTTTTTCTTCAAACGGACAAATTTTTTCAAAATTTTTCTGAGATATGGGTTTTGTTCAGAATTTTGTTGCAAGAAGACCTAGATGATCCATTTTTGAAAATTTTGAGTGTTGACTGAACAAGCAACAAACCCTAATTTCTTCAGATTTTCTTGAAAAAAATTGGCCCTTGGGTTTTGTTCAGAAGCACATTTGAGATGAACCCAGTTGATCAGATGTTGAAAATACTGAAGGCTGATTGAAAAAGCAACAAACCCTAGAATATGAATTTTTTCTTGAAAAAGATGTGATCTGGGTTTTGTTCAGAGATATGTTTTAGAAGGACCCAGATGATCAAATCTTGAAAATTTCGATGATTCCTTGGACATGCATGAAAAAAGCAGTTGCTGCAACCTGAAAAGATTCTTCAAAAATTGTTTAGAATCATGAACTGAGATGACCCAGATCGCTGAAAATTGAAAATCTTGACCTCCTTTAGAAAATTGATGCTCTGGATGAAAAAAGCATGAGAAAAGAAGCCTCTTTTTATGCTGATCTGAAAATTATGAAAAACTTTGAAAAAGCGTTGAATTTTGGTTCTCAAATCTTGAATTGAAGAAATTTTTTTGTGTTTGCTCTCCTCTCCCTTGGATGCCACCTGCAAGAATTATGAAAAATGAATGGAAAAGACGTCTTTAAATAAGTTAAGGCTTTGAGAAAATCTGCTTTCTTTTGCTTTAAGTCCTTCAAACCCTAGCCTGAACTTGTGCATTGAACTTGGACGTTTTGTCTTCTTCATGAAATTTTGAAAATTTGAAAAGTTGGCTAAGGCATGGCTTCTTGGGCGACCTTCTTGGCTGGAGGTGCCTATCTTCTTCAGACTTAAGTCATTTTCTTAATAATTTCAACTTTTTCTTGATTTTGGACCCCAATTTGAATTTGATTTTCGGCTTCCAGATTGATCCTACGGACGAGTTGAATGATCCATCACGGAGCTTGATCGAATCTGGCAAGATTGTTCCGGAGGCAACTTTGGCTAAAAAATTCGTTTTGACCTTCAAAATCATGGGGGCGCCTATCTCCTTTGGGGCGCCCACCTTTACCAGTGTTGGCCATTTTTATGTTCTTCAAGTTCTCTTCATGTTTTCTGATCTTCTGAAGAATTCGTGATTCCGGGAGTTAGATTGATCTGATCGACTGGCTGTCAGATTCCTTGGATAGCTGAGAAGATTCTGAAGGGGGTCTCTTGGGAGTGATGTCTCTTGACAACTGCATCTTGGGGGTCAAAAGCTTGGGCGCCCCTGGCTAGCTGGGGCGCCCAACTCCTCCAAAGTTAGAATTTATTTTCTGTGATTTTCACCCTTGCTTTTGACTTCTGTCATTTTGCTCATGTGTCTCCCTTTGTTCTGCCGTCGATATCTGGTGACTCTCAATTCTGATGGACTTGCTAATGGTTTTGTTGAAGAGCTACTTCAAATCTAAGGAAGTCATGCTGGAGGTGTTGACTGCAGATTACACTCATTCAGGCCTCTAAAAGCTTGGGCGCCTATCTCCTTCTGGGGCGCCCAACTCCACCAGACTTAACCATTTTTGCTTGATTTTCTGTAATGTCCCCTGTGCGCAATTGGGTGCGTCCCGACGGCCACGTGTCTGGCGGGTTTGCGTAAGACCCCAGATTCTTCGGTGGTGGCTTCGGTGGTGAAATATTCCTCCCTAGTTGTCACCCTTAACACCCTGGGTAGCCTCCCTCACTACTAGGCCGATCTTTTGGTGTAGTGGTTGGGCCTTAGTGGTATCAGAGCCGAGGTCTCGAGGTCGAGACCCGCAAAGCATGGTGGGTTGTAATGTCCCCTGTGCGCGGCTGGGTGCGTCCCGACGGCCACGTGTTTGGTGGGTTTGCGTAAGTCCCCAGATTCTCTGGTGGTGGCTTCGGTGGTGAAAGATTCCTCCCTAGTTGTCACCCTTAACACTCTGGGTAGCTTCCCTCATTACTAGGCCAGTCTTTTGGTGTAGTGGTTGGGCCTTAGTAGTATTAGAGCTCTGATACCACTGAAATATGCCAACCAATTTTTCCCAAGATTTACACAACACAAACTAGCACTACGCCAATCAATTAGCGTTAGCTTCCAAAATGATATTCAAATCAAATGCATTCAACGCCAAGAATGTTCACCAAGATCCTTTGGAAGGCGAGGTGATAGCATATGGCGGAGGAAATTGAACAATAACTGGAATGCAAATTACAACTGAATGTAAACAAGCAGTGAACCAGCCATGAGAGATTTCCTCACTACCACTTATTCAGTGGGGGGAAAGATTACAAAGCAAAACTAATTCATCTACTGCGGCGGGCATCCACTCGTGAGTGGGAATTCGCCACTTTTCAGTGGGTACAAAATGAGAGATTACTAAGTTCTTTCTCCACACTGGCGGTAAACCATCTAGGGGTTACAAATATGAGAAATTAATCACAAGTAAATGCAGCAAAGGAATGACTGGAACAGTACTACTGTTTACAGTCTTACAATATAAATAATAGCTGCAAGTTACAAGAGATTTACAATAGAATCAAAGCACAATTGATAGAAGATGATCACCACAATAAATTATCTCTCAAATGCTGAAAACATAACCAAAATCTGAACTTCTAGAGGTTTGATAATAATAACCAGCAAACTGAAAATTAATGAAATACTCACAACTACTTCAAAATACCTCCAAATGGAATGAAATGAATTGTAATGACTCTTTGGAGGATAGGTGCCCAATATGCAATGAAAAAATTGCATCAAAACTCCACCAATAATTTATCACGAACTTCAATGCCCTCTTGAAATGGTACGGCCTGCTGAAAGGGGCGATTTTGCAAAATAAAATAAAATACTTCAAATTAAATTCTAATCTTTTGTGGAAAGGGTCGCCCTTGGTCTAGAATCACAATGCATTAATACCCAAAACAAGATTAAATTTATTCAAAAAGCTGCTAACAAAAATTTACTTAAGCTGTATGAACACCAACAACATAGAAACTGGAAATATCACCAAAATTCTCCAACTTTGTAGCTCAATCTGCTAGTCTGGATAAGAAGCAACCATAAAGCCAACTAGGTGTTATCTTTCAAACATGAAATTGGATAAATGCTAGGAGGTAAGCATTCCTCGAAGCCAAATTCATGAAGTCATTTTGACAGCATAACATTAGCATAAAATGATGGATGGTAAATGTTGGAGCAAACTCTCTCTTTTATAGAATTGAAAGAGACTTTTCAAATTCCATAACTCCTCCAGGAAAGGGATGCCAAAAGCTCCTTTTTGAAATATTTTCAAATTCAAAATATTTAATTCTCCTCTAGGATGGCATCCAACTTCAAGGCATAATAAAACTTCGTTAAATAATAAATAACTCCTTCATGTGGTGTCCCCCCTTAATGACCACTTTTAAAAACAACTTCAAGTTAATGCATTAGGCCAAGGGGTCAACTAAAAAATATAATATTAATGCCTTGAGATAAATTATTTCTCCAAATAATGCTCTTAAAAGCCAAAACCAAAATTGCACAACTGCTTCAACAGAAATGGAAACTCACTGAAGTGTTGCCAACTGGATCGCTACCAAAATTAGAACTTACTAAAAATAGTAAATTCAGAGAAATGCCACAAAACCTCCAGACAAAGGAAACCCTAATTTGCACCTTTGATCAGCCTACTGATTTCCTGAAATAGGCTATTAGTCACAGAAGAGTGTATGGCCAAAATGGGGACATTACATTTTCAACCTTCAGATTTGAACCTTCATGTTATGGAATTTGAAAAGTCTCTTTCAATTCTATAAAAGAGAGAGTTTGCTCCAGCATTTACCATCCATCATTTTATGCTAATGTTATGCTGTCGAAATGACTTCATGAATTTGGCTTCGAGGAATGCTTACCTCCTAGCATTTGTCCAATTACGTGTTTGAAAGATAACACCTAGTTGGCTTTATGGCTGCTTCTCATCCAGACTAGCAGATTGAGCTTCAAAGTTGGAGAATTTTGGTGGTATTTTTCAAATTCAAAATATTTAATTCTCCTCTAGGATGGCGTCCAACTTCAAGGCATAATAAAACTTCATTAAATAATAAATAACTCCATGTGGCATCCCCCCTTAATGACCACTTTTAAAAACAACTTCAAGTTAATGCATTAGGCCAAGGGGTCAATTAAAAAATATAACATTAATGCCTTGAGATAAATTATTTCTCCAAATAATGCTCTTAAAAGCCAAAACCAAAATTGCACAACTACTCCAACATAAATGGAAACTCACTGAAGTGTTGCCAACTGGATCATTGCCAAAATTAGAACTTACTAAAAATAGTAAATTCAGAGAAATGCCACAAAACCTCCAAACAAAGGAAACCCTAATTTGCACTTCTGATCAGCCTACGGATTTCCGAAAATAGGCTATTAGTCACAAAAGAGCGTATGGCCAAAATGGGGACGTTACATTTTTAACCTTCAGATTTGAACCTTCATGTTATGGAATTTGAAAAGTCTCCTTCAATTCTATAAAAGAGAGTTTGCTCCAGCATTTACCATCCATCATTTTATGCTAATGTTATGCTATCGAAATGATTTCATGAATTTGGCTTCGAGGAATGCTTACCTCCTAGCATTTGTCCAATTTCGTGTTTGAAAGATAACACCTAGTTGGCTTTATGGCTGCTTCTCATCCAGACTAGCAGATTGAACTTCAAAGTTGGAGAATTTTGGTGATATTTTCAAATTCAAAATATTTAATTCTCCTCTAGGATGGCGTCCAACTTCAAGGCATAATAAAACTTAATTAAATAATAAATAACTCCTTCATGTGGCATCCCCCCTTAATGACCACTTTTAAAAACAACTTCAAGTTAATGCATTAGGCCAAGGGGTCAATTAAAAAATATAACATTAATGCCTTGAGATAAATTATTTCTCCAAATAATGCTCTTAAAAGCCAAACCAAAATTGCACAACTGCTCCAACAAAAATGGAAACTCACTGAAGTGCTGCCAACTAGATCACTGCCAAAACTAAAAATAGTAAATTCAGAGAAATGCCACAAAACCTCCAGACAAAGGAAACCCTAATTTGCACTTCTGACCAGCCTACGAATTTCCGAAAATAGGCTATCAGTCACAGAAGAGCATATGGCCAAAATGGGGACATTACATTTTCAACCTTTAGATTTGAACCTTCATGTTATATCTTCAATTTGATCTAGATTTGCTGATGATTAACAAGTCTGATGATCTGACGAAGACATCCACTGCAAAGCTGTCAGGATCCTGAAGACAATGAGTATATTTGCAAACCCTAATTGCTGGATTAGGTCTTCCAAAAGGCTGGGCGCCCTTGGCCACCTGGGGCCCCTAGAGTTCCTAGACTTAGATTATTTTCTGACATTTTCATGGTTCACATTCTGTTACTTGGTTGAGACCTCTCCGTTTGACCTCAAATTATGGATGATTGGTTGATTTGATGACTGCGCCGTCAGACTCATTGCGGAGCTGAAAGGAATCTGAGCAACATTGTCTGGGAGCACAAACCCTGATTTCATCATTTGATGCCCTGAAAAGTTGGGCGCCTGTGTCCTTCTGGGGCGGCCATGGCTGACAGACAGTTTTTATTTAGCAAATTTCAACTTCCTCCTTTGTTGGACATACTTGCCTTGGCCTTGTTCGCTGGAGATGAAATTTTTTCTAAGGCATGAGTGTTTGGGCGCCTAGACTGAGCTAGGGCGCCTGAAGCTTCCAGACTTAACCATTTTTCTTCAGTTTTCAAGATTCTTCGACTGCCATGCTCCATTCTTCGTTCTGTGTGCACATTCATCATTCTCATCTTCTGTTCAGTGCTTGAATGCTTGAATCTGACACCTGGTAGTTGGCTGAACTCCATTAATGGCCTTGAAGCTCCTGAAATGCTTCTGAAAAAGTAGAATAGACCCACTAGGGAAAAACTTATCTTTTTGTGATTCTGACTGCACTAGCCTGATGAGGAAGTATTTTGAGCCAATCAAAATCAGTTTGAACCCTAACAGCCAAAATTTCTATTTTTAGAAAATTTTGCCAGCATCCATTTCAAAAGAAACCTAGAAAAAGTTTTGTTTTAGAAAGTTTCTAAAAATAACAATTTTTCTAAAAAGTAAAGTTGAAAAACTGAGATCTGGGTTTTGTAGACTTCGTCAGATTTTGAAAATTTCAAGTTTCTAACCCTCATGCAAGACATGCAAAACCCCAATTTTGACATTTTTTGACAATTTTGACAAGACTTTTACTCATTTCTTCAAAATGCCTAAGTGTAGCAAAAATTTTAATTTGGGGTGCAACATTTGGCTCCCTCTGGGGACCATGTTGGATACCTATGGCATAGGAGAACCAAAGAATCTTTTGATTTTTGAACATAGACCAGTGCCTTGTCCATTGGGTATCGGAGTCAACATCATTTCCTAATCATCTATTTGCAAAACTTTCCCTAAGTCACCTATGACAAAACTTCCTAGAATCACCTAATAGTTGGACTTACCTAAAATCACCTAAAACATGATAGGACTATTACGGAAAGGGGAAACACAACATAATGAACACATCATGGAAAGGGGAAACACATCACGAAAACAAAAAGAAAATTATTTATAGAAAATATTTACTCCACCCCCGAAGGGATGAAGTGCTTTAGGTACTGCCTGCTTTGTGGTAGAGGGAGGAGACTTCCATCCAAGCATGAGAGAATATAAGTATTCTCTCCTGCGAGCTCGTGAATCTTGAATGGCCCCAGCCACAAGGAATCAAATTTTCCATGCATTACCTTGGGCTCATGTCTTTTATCCCATAGCAGGACTTGGTCTCCAACCTCGAAATCTTGTTGGCAAGCTTTCTTATCAAAAATTTTCTTCACTCGCTCCTGATGCTGAGTGATTCTGTCTACCACCTCCACCCTTTCTTCTTGAAGCTTTGTCAGGTACAAGATGCGCTTCTCAATCAGATCTATAAACTCCCCATCCTCTATTGCAGTTGCTAGCTGCAAAGCGGACAATTCCAATGTGATAGGCAACATTGCCTCTGTACCATACATGAGGATGAAGGGTGAGGTACCAGCCCAGAGAGCATCGTAGAGCTTCTTATGCCAAGTTCGTTGACTGGAATCAAGTTCGTTGACTGGAATCAACTAACTTGCGTATGATTGTGACTATGCTCTTGTTTGATGTCTCGGCTTGTCCATTACTCTTGGGGTAATAATCTAATCAATGAGATAGAGTGATGTCGTGATCAAAACAAAACTTCAGTAGCTCCCCAGATGAGAAACACGTTGCGTTATCTGTCACAATTTTGTGGGGCACTCCGAAGTGTGTAACAATATGCTCCTTCAGAAAGTCACACACGACTTTGGACATCGCCCGCTTGGTAGGAATAGCTTCAACCCATTTGGTAAAACAGTTTGTGGTTGTGAGGACATAAATATGCCCCTTGCTGGAACGTGGGTTGATCGGACCAATAAAATCTAAACCCCATTGCTGGAATGGAGCGTCTATAACAACTGGCTAGAGAGGAGTGGCTGCCAACTTCATTTTACCAATAAACTGCTGACACAACTGACATCTATGCACTCATTCATATGCATTGTGGAACATAGTCGGCCAAAAGAACTGTGCTCGCAAAATTTTGAAAGTTGTCACCTTTGATGAAAAGTGGCCACCGCATGCTTGACTGTGAAAAGCTTCTAGCAAGCGCCGTTGTTAATCTTTGGTGACACACAACAAGAATGTTCCGTCAAGCCCCCGCTTGTACAAAACGTTGTTGATAATCACATAATTCTGTGCTTTCAGTTTTAGTGTCCTCTTCTGTTGCTTATTCAGGTGACTCAGGCAATCACCACAAGCTAGGTAATACCATATCTCAATAAACCATTCTCCCAAGGATTGAATCAGTAGGACCATAGGCAGATCTTCTTTATCTTCAGGTTCAAGTTCAGGTATACCTTTGGCTTGAAGCTTCTTATCACCATCCTCTGCTATCAACTGACAAGACCTCTCCCGCAAACGAGTTTGGTCGGCTTGATCTCCAAGTCATACTCTTGCACTTTTGTGACCTAGTTTCCTCTCTTTGTGCCCATCTCCTGCTGAGTTAGCATGCTTTTAACTACTGGATCAGTGACATATACAGTTGTGTGAGAATTCAAGATATAAAATCTGAAGTTCTTTACAGCTCAGACCACTGCATATGCATTCTTTTCAATCTGAGAGTATCATGACTCTCTATTCTTGAAACTGCTGCTCATAAAAGCTATTGGTAACTCAGTTTCTTTGTACAACTTTTGCGTTAGTATGGCGGATAGAGTATGTTCTGATGCATAACAATAAAGGATAAAATCCTTATCAAAATCAGGACGAACCAACACTGGAGCTCAGCTGATAGCTTCTTTTATTGTGACGAATGCCTTCTTGCCTTCTTCCGTCCACTTGAAAACAGTCTTCTTCTTCATCATAGCAGATATATCTTTTGTCAATTCAGAAAAACCCGACACAAATCTTCGTATGAAACTCACTTTACCAAAGAAAGAGTGTACCCCTGTTCTGCTTGTTGGAAGAGACAAGTTTCTGATAGCTTCAACCCAACTTGGGTCAATTCGAGTTCCCTCTTTGGAGACGATGTGGCCAAGCAACTTGCCCTTAGTCACCGCAAAGATGGACTTTTTAGGATTCAGTGATATTTTATGGTATCTGCATCTCTCGAAGACTTTCCCTAGATGTAAAAAATGATCTCCTCGTATGTTCGAGAAAACAGCGAGATCGTCTAGATAGACAACAATTACTTTATTCCTCAAGTCTCCAAATGCCAAATCCATGGCTCTCTGAAATGTAGCACTAGTGTTGATGAAGCCAAAGGGCATTCTTTCATATGCAAACGTACCCCACAGGGTTGTGAACACCGTCTTGTACTGATCTTCTTCAGCCACTGCAATTTGATTGTAACCAGAAAAACCATCCAATAAAGACATCTCTGAACCGGTAATCGTCTACAAGGTATGCTCCATGATTGGTAGAGGATAATTATCTTTGAGAGAGGATTGATTCAAGTTCCTGAAATCTACATAGATTCTGATTTCTCCATTCTTCTTTCGTACAAGAACTATGTTAGACACCCAGGTGGAGTGATGAATTGGAAAGATGATTTTCGCATCCACCATCTTTTGAATTTCCGCGTAGATGCTATCTTGAATTCGCAAGTTGTAGTACCTTTGTTTTTGCTTGAAGGGCTTCGCTTCAAGTTTAAGAGGAATTGTATGAGACAATTCGCTTGGTGTAAAAACTTTCAAATCTTCATATGACCAGGCAAAGACATCCCGGTATTGCTTGAATAGAGAGATAAACCTCTCACTTTCCTCTACGGTGCAGCATGTACCCAAATTAACAAGCCGAGGCTTGTCATCTGTACCAATATTTACTTGATGATATTCAGCAGAGTTCTATCTCCAAAGTTCTTCTGATCTGAATGTATCGATCATGCCTATCAAAAATATTCTCTAAGGAAACCAAGCCCTTGGGAATTTTATTTCCTTTTAACTGGATGATGCTTGTATCTGGTTCTTCTGAACTTTCTTTATCTTCAGCATCCGTTGGCACATCAGAGACTTCTATTACTGATTCTCTATGAGAAAATGAACTGCCCTCAAAGAACAATTCTTTGAAATTATCTCCCATAACAAGAAACTCCTTAATGTGATCATCGTCGTCAAAGATTTGCCAATTATCACAGTTGTCAGGTACAACTGGCTTGTATATTAGCTCAATGGCAAATGCATTCTGACGAAAGTCAGAATGTGACATGAAAAATGAGGTTGATACCGCAAGGGCATCTGCTCTGCTATTATCTAGATGTGGAATGTATTTGATATCAAATGCTTCGAACCAATCTATTGCATTCCACACCCTATTTCTATAATGTCAGAGACGATCTGCTTTTACTTTGAATTGGTCTCTGACCTACTTCACGACCAGTTTCACATCACCTTCAACTATGAGATGTTTGATGCCCATATCCTTCGCATTTTTGAGACCTAGTAGAAGTGCCTCATATTTTGTTGTGTTGTTTGTGCATTCAAATTGCAAGTGGTATGCAAATGGATACAACCGTCCTTCAGGAGAAATTATTACTACTCCCGCACCCGAACCAGCAGTAGAACAACTGCCATCAAACTGCATAGTCCACAACTTGGGATCATTTGCTGAATTATCTGCAGAACAAGCAACCTCTTGACTTTCCTCAGGTATCTCTGACAGCATAGCATAAGTACCAAGTCCTGTTTCTTGATATAGAACTTGAGCTTGAGGATCTTGGGACTTCACCACCGCAAATCGAGACTTGGGCTCTGGTTCTAGCTTGAAAGTACCATTCTTTAGCGGAATATTCGCAGAAGACCAATCCATTTGAATCTCTCCGCCGAGGTCTTTGCAGAAGCTTCTGCTCAATAGCATCCTGTAGCTAGCTGGAATGTCAGCTACCAAGATGGTCATCATTATCTTTTTCTCCAGACAAGCCGCCAACCTCACTTGGGCATCCTTCAACTACCCGACCAACGGCACCAACTTGGACTCTAGTGAGTAACATTTGTCTTTTGTCTTGGTGCACGAAAGTCCTAGAGCATTCATGACTTGTAGAGGCATGATGTTGTCTGATGCTCCTGAATCAATGATACATTTGCTTAGTTTGTAACCCCCTATATATAAAGAGATATAAAAGGGCTTAGGCTTGTCTTCTGCCAAAACGGATGATTCGAGCAATGTGGTCTGCTTGACATGTCCCTTCTTCACAAACTTAAGAAGTTGGTCCACTTGTTCTAGGTGGTCTTGAAGATATTCTAACTGAGAAATCTGCACTTTGTTCTTCATCAAGGCATCGACAATGTCAAAATTTGCTGAAGATGAGTCTTGAGCAATCGCTTTAACATTCTCTTGAGAAGGCTTGGGATTAGAAGTAGAAACTACTTCTTTTCCTTTTTCTTTTTCTTTCCGTGCCTTCAGTCTCTCTTCTTCTTTTTTCTGTGCTCTCAGATGTTGAGCTTGTGTAAACCCAGGTGTTGTGAAATTTTCAAGATTTACTGCAAGAGAGTATTGACGGGGATCTTCTTCTTCAATATTGGGTTCACTTTCAAAGTATCCCGTTGCGGAGTCGCCATCGAAGTTGTCCGATTGTGGTAAGACAACATTCGAACTTGGAGTAGGTACGAAACTTCGACTTGGTGCAGTTTCAACAAAGCCCATGATCTGATTCATTTTTACGTTTTCAAGGCATTTAGAGCTAGTATGTTCATTGGTATCATGAAAGGAACAAAACACAACATTTAGTGTAATATCACCCGCTTACCTTGGTGGAGCTGGCCCTCATGGCCTATAGTTGTTGTAAGGATGAAAGTTATTTCTCCTCATCTAGTACGACTGTTGAGGTTGATATGGTTGCGGTGCAGGTTGAGAAGGCATTACAGGCTGAGTAGGCAACTGCCTCTTTAGAATAGTCATTTCATTGGCAACTTTTTGAAGTAGTGGATCTGCAGAACTTTGAACCAAAGGCTTGATAGCATCTCCCTTGATCTTTCCAGAAGTGATCATGTTGTCTTCAATTTTTATGGCACCTTGTTTTGCATTCTCCAATTCTGTCTCATTAGCCGATTTCAGGAAAAAGGATATCTCGGAAGGAAGAGCGTTGACAAAACTGCTCAACAGGATCTTAGGCGATGTATTAAGTGTATACGAAAGACGAGTGACTAGGCAATTAAACCTTGCCATGAACTCCCCATCGGTTCGTTATCTTCCTTCTTTGAATTTGAAAGCTGGGCGAACAATTGGTGGCTATCTTCAACTTGCTTGAATCTTGCTAGAAACTTTTTGGTCATAGTATCCCATTTGGTTATGCAATGTGGCTCTAGGTGATTGAACCATTCGGCAGCAACTCCCACAAGAGTCTCAACAAAGAGACGTACAACAATATCTTCATGAGCCACATGCAAAACTGCGCAAGCCGTTGAAAAGGCTGAAAGATGATCATTGGGATGTTGAGTTCCATCACCGTGGAACCATGGAAAGTGCTTTCTTGACCCTCATGATTCGTTGACAAGGCCCAAGGTCCTATTTGATCACCCCAAGGCAGCGGGGGTCCTCTTCTCCGATTGCGATTGTTATTGTTATCACCCATCGCTTCTAGTTGGACTGTAGGTTCTTGCTTGACTTCAAATTCTTCTTCTTTGATTTCAGGTACGGTGTTGAATTCAGGAATGGTGTTGGATGGCTCTCCAACTTCTATAGGGCGTGTTTTTGGAAGGAAAGGATTTGTTGAATCAACGCCTTCTTGAAAGAGAGGATTTGTTCTCCTCCTTGTATAAACTTTGTAAGCTAGGATTGTCTAAACCCACGTAGGAGGTGGCAAGACAGGCCTTCTGGCTGCAATATCGGCTCTCTCTTCCTCTTTGTCTAGAATGGTAGCAGCGTTTCTCCACTGAGCAAGGGTCTCTTTCTTCTCGAATATGAAACTCCTCAAGTTGTTGATGATGTCCGATTGCTCTCCTTCAATTATCTGGAAATTCGGTTGGATAACTGTGTTATCCTGAATTTTTGACTCGTTTTAAAATTTAGATAACCAATCAAAATTTTCATAAAATTTGAGACTTTTCTTCTCTAAGGCACGCATTACAAGGTGCAAAGAGTGACAAATCTCATTTTTAAGTTTATTAACCTTTGGGCTACTCTTTTTCCTTCTTTCGTTTCCGTTTTCGTCAATTTTTGAGTCGTTTTTGGTGTCTTTTTGACCAATTTCGGGTTTTTAAAACAACTCAGCAAATAGGGAAATTTTAACTTGAAAGCAAAATTGCCAAAGTGTTCAAAAATCCCGAAATTGCTTTAGTGACTTAAAAAGTCCGAATTTTTGACAAGTCCTTATGTTTTGACAAAAAGCAAAATTGTTATTTGGCTTTGAAAACCCGAATTTATTTGAAGTCTTCATATTTGACAAAAGTTAAATTGCGTTGAAGTCTAAAAAGCCCGATTCATTGCTAAATGATTCAAAAAACTTGATTTTGCTTTGTCATTTGTAAAAGCTTCAAAAAAGTGCGAATTTGTTTTAAAAATAAAATTGCGTTGGTTCCTAAAAACCCCGATTTTAGTTTTTATTGACATTTTGCATTGTAAAAAGCTTCAGAAAAGTCCGACGCCCTTCTTTTTCAAGCTGGTTGAATCCTTCTTTGCTTTTACTTCCCTATTTCATGGAGATTTCGTCAACCTTAATGCTTGAAAATCGGATTTTCCTCAGTAAATAGCCATCGCCCCTTTTCATTTCTGAACGCGCCTAGGGTTTTATCTCCGTAATTTTCATTTACAACTCATTTCCAGGTATGTTATGCGTTTTTCTGTTATCTTTTACGTCATTTTCATTTATACGCATTTTGTTTTAGTTTTTAAACGTCATTTATTTAAAACGCATTTTCTTGTCATTGTTTATCTTTATGTAATACGTTCTCATTGTTATTTACCCCGTCTTCTTTTAAAACGCGTTGTTATGGTCATTATCTATTATCATGTGCCCTCCATTTTCTTTCATTTTCAGTTCGCTTTTATGTAAAACGTGTTTCTATTATATACTCTTTATATTCCACGTATCCTTCTTTTTTCCTTCATCTCATTCAAATCCGCCCTCTACTTTCCTTCATTCCATCATTCGCCTCTTATATCCTCCATACTTCCATCATACATAACGCATTTTTCCACTTTGAAATGCCTTATAATAAAAATGCGTTTTTCCATTATTTCATTCCAGCAATAAACTTTTCCTTCATTACGCTTTCATCCATCTTTTCAAATAATAAGGCTTCCATTTACCATTTCATTTACATCCATTCACCTCAAAACATCCATTATCATTTTCCACAAATAATCCACTTTGTGTTACATTTCGGATTTTTAGCTCAAAAATGCAATTTCGGGATTTGCAGTTGAAATTACAATTTTTGAAATTGCAAAATTGCAAAATTGTTAAACTTCCGAAAAGTCCCGACTGCCTTTGTAAAAATTGTCAAAGCTCTTTAAAATCCCGAAATTACAAAAAGCAGAAATTGCTAAAGCATCAAAAAATTCCGAAATTGTTGAAGGCATATAAAAACCCGAAATGCCTTAAAAAGCACAAAAGTTGACCTTTTTGAACGAAATTCCAAATCCAAGCCAAAAATCTCTTTGTCTTGCTGCTGTTTCAAGAAGACAACTTGTTATTTTTGACTGCCACCATCTTACCATTATTCCATCCATTTTGAATTCGTATTCATCCGCTTTCCATCATTCTTTCAAAGACCATTTCATTGTTTTAGGGTTTGAGTTTCGCCATGTCCACTCACGTTGATGCTGATGATGTTCTGACCTTATGGGGTTTTCACCGCAGTCTTGCAGATTCCTGTTCAATGACAGACGAGCCAACTTCTCCTAAAAGCAAAAAGATGAAATACAAGTTTGATAAATATCAGAATGAGATTTCTTCGTCTCACGTTGTTTCAAATATCGATGAGATCAAAGACACAGAAATAGGGCATATTGATATGTCCGAGTTTCTTGAGAGAGCTGAGAAATCTACCTCTTCTGATATGCAGAAATTGCTAAGGAGTCATATTCATCTGGTGTCTTCTTTTCCTGTTGCTGCCCTAGAACCAGAATTCGTCCTTGCATGTGCAGCACACTTTGATAAAGAATCCAGAACTATCAAGGACGATGATGGCAACGTGGTTATCAAACTTGATGTTGAAACAATCAACAGAGTTTTCAGAGTTCCTGATGCAACTACATATTCAGAGATTTCATTGAAGAGTGCTCACAGACATTTTGAGCAGAAAAAGAGTGATTGTATTAGACATATCAATTCTAAATGGCTTCTCAAACCACGGCCTTGTGTGACCCGGATACCCAAGTTGTATCGGTCTGATTTTAAAGAGGAAATTAATGATATGATCACTCTTCTGAGCAGAATTGCAGGGTTGAAAGTTTCTAATGTGTTTGAAAACTGGATGTATAAGTTCATGGTGGTTGTTAGAAAAGCACAGCATCCAATATTCTGGGGAGAAATAATCAGTGACAGTTTGTGTGAACAGCTTGCACAGGTTCCTACCACTCTTACCTTCTATATGAATTCATACTTGGTTTATATAGCAGCTTCGTTGAGACATTTTCCAGGCCTATCTCCTGAAGGTGACAGATCGTTGGTACCTGTATGGAAATATTATGATCAGCTGACTTTTATTCCAAGCCGAGCGCATTATAGAAGGGTTCAAGATGCCTTCTTTGGTTATTTTATGTGTTTTTTTGACAAAGAACTAGCAAATAACAGGGTATCTGAGGCAACTTGGAATAAAGTTAATCAGTATGGCTGCTTGTTTCTTCAATTTCCTACCTTCACTTATATGAGAGTTGGATGCTTTGAAGACCAACTTTATATGCTTCCAAGATATCCGACTGATAAGATCATTCTGATGGAGCTGGGAAGACAGTTGATGGCAGTTCATTCACGTCAAGCTACGCAACATAAGTCTGGAATTGGTATTTCTTCACATAATCCATTGGTAATCGGCAGGTATTCTCTGACAACTTCTTCAAGAGCCAAAGCAATGGAGACTGAACTTCAGGAGATAACATTGAAGAGATTCCAAGCTAGAGTGAATTTTGATTACAGAAGGATGAAAGATAAAATAAAAAGAGCCTTCACTCATGTTCACCGCATTGAAGACATTTGGGCAGACCTCCGGACAGAAAAGGATATATACAAAATGGATTACTGCAGGCTAACTTTGGAGCAAATTATTGATCTAAATCTAACTTTAGTTCCAGAGGGAGTAATTGATGATAGGCAGATTTTAGATCCTGAATACGAAGAACAAGGAGTTGCTAATGCCCCTATTCCTGCAATTCAGTGGTCTCAAAAGGAATCCGTCTCTATCTTTGATAGATTTCAATCAGTCTTGGCGAACACCAACTCTTGGCTCAAAAGCATAGGCGTCAAGACTATCAAAATCAAAGTTAGAGCTGAAGATGATCCAGCTGGTCCTAGGGGATTAAAATCAGAAATCAGAGAACAATCAAAAGAAGGAGCTTCCTCTTCAGGTACCAGAATTAAGCTAAAGGTAAGCAGAGCTGCAGAACAACCATTGGAAAGGGAAACATCAAAGGGAAAAGAAGCCAATGAAATGCAGATTCAAGTTTTGGATCAGCAAGAAGAAGACGAGGTTCTTGAGACCTCTACTATTCTAAGTGAGATAACTCCTCACATTGAAGCTCCAATACCAGAATCAGTCATATCTCCTATGTCCCCTATCGACAGTGATGTTGATTCCTTCTCCACTGTTTTCGTTCTTTCTATTCCACCACAAGAGACTTGTCATCAACCTTCATCAGTAATGAATACTCCCATAAGAAGCTTGCCCGATAACTTCAAGAGTATTTTTGACATAAATCCAATCTTTCCAGCCATGTCAGAAATAACTCTTCCAGAAATAGATACATCTGTAACAAGTTTTGATTCCTTCATGGCCAATCCTAGTTGTAGTTTGTCTTTTGAACAAAACATTGTTGCTGTACAAACCGAGGCACCTTCTAGAATTTCTGTTGTATCTCAAATTGAGGCTATTTCTACAGAAACTGCTGTTACTATTTCAGATGTGACAACCTTGGATCTTCCTCCATGGTTGAATTCAGTTGCTCCCAAAAGAAAGAAACAAGTGGTGTCTCCTGATATTTTTGATTTCCAAAAATTGAAGAAATCAAAACCGATGGTTGCAAAGAAAGCTAAAACAGTCTCACAAGTTTTTGTTGACAGCAATAGAATGAAATACGCTGAGATTGCAGAGCCTCTTGTTGATAAACCACACGAAGAAATGCAAGTGTTTGATTACAGATTCACTAGGGTGGAATTGGGCAAGCAGACTCATGCCAATATGATGCAAGATGCTTAGAGTTCAGTAACGATTTTGACACAAAGCTATAATGAGCTTTTAGCTAAAAAGGAAAAGCTCAAAGAAGACAATGCTCAACTGGTTTCAGTTATTCAAAGGATTACAAGATCATCAGAAGCAGTTGATTCATTATCCTCAGCTCCTCCTAATGAATCAGTTAAGCAATTAGAAAGAATTGCACAAAAGGCCAAGGCAGTTGATTCATGGATAACTTAGCTGATTGATCAAAGCATTCCAATGATTGAGAAGACCTTGCAAGTTCTCAAAAATGTCAGAATAGCAAAGATAAAGCTAAATCAGACTTTGGAAGCCTTCAAACAGAGTTTGGAATCGCTTGAGAAGGATTTAAAAATCTGGCATGAGATAGATCAAGTCAAGTTACAAATTCTATGCAGCAACTCAATCTTGCCAAACAGAGAGAAGTACATAGAATTTGAAGAACTTATGACAAACAAGTCATTAGTCATTCAAGATCTTATTAAAGATATCCAGGCCACTTTAGAAATGAATGATGAAGTTCAGCAAGATATTCTTACAAGTTTTGAGAAGATCTCTTGTACGGTTTTGAATCAAGAAGATGAATTACTTGCAGCTGATTCAGTTACTTCAGGAATGGCGGCCAATCTTCGTCAACAAATGGAATCACAACAATTTTCTATGGATTCGATTCACAAGCTTATTAATCATCAGACAATCCTTGAGAAAATGCAAACTACTTATGAGGAGCATAGACTAGAAACAATCAGATACTTTGATGTAATTTTGAAGACAGTTGCAGTAGCCAACAACACCTTGGGTCCTGATCCTGTAGCACTCGGAAAATTAAGAGTGTTTTCAATCCGTTTAAAACAGTATTAAAGAGAAATTAAGCGAATTTTCAATTTATTCAAATCATTATCAAAGTTTTCCAAGTAGTCAACATTGTTCATAACACTTCCAAATGAGCTTAATAAAAGAGAATTTAAATTGCATTTCATGTATAATAATAATATCAATGTAATGTATCAAGATTATACAAAACATAAGTATTTCAATGACTTTCTCATATACATATATTCAACCTCACTTGGAAGAATCAACAATTCTAATAGAAACATCTTTTCTATGCTAAGTTATAAAACTTTAACTTCTCAAATCAATGTTACATTAGATACTTTCAATCATACTTCTATTTCAAAGTTTCAACAAAGAATGTCAAATACATATACATTTACAATGGGCTTCACAAGCCAATCCTGAATAATACACAAGTACATCAATAGCAAATAAAACTTGGAACCACCAACCACCATGACACCTTCGGTCTTCTTGCGAGCTGGGGCCAAGAATGTGATTCAGGCGCCTTTTCCGCCCAACCACGAAGTCCATGACTTCCTCCCTTCCTAACTCGAAGGAATCCCCGGCCTCTGATAAAGGAGCCTAGCAACCCGAAACAGAAAACAGGAGGGAACTCTCGATGCGTGCTGATGCCTATATGCATTTCTAACATGAGAAATAAACACATTTCTTGCAACAGGAGTGGCAGACTCAAATACATATATGTTTCTAGGCTTTTAAAAAAAACAAACCCATCTATTTCAATGGTACAAGTGCTTGGCCAAGCAAAAATAATACAAGTAAATGGTAGTTTAGAAAAGGTAATACTACCGTCTCTGTTGGTCCACCTTCGGCACCCTGTCCCGGAAGTTACCACAAGTAAAATATGGATAAATACCAAAGCAGAAAGTTATGCATTTTCTGACATGTTTCATACATTCAATTAATTCTAAAAGAATTTCAAATGTGAATTTCAGAACATCCTTTGAAAGAAAAATTGTAAATTCAGTAGTAAGATTTCGTTTACTCTTTTGTAAGTAATCCTTTTCTGATTTGGATAAAGGCTCTGTTTTTAAAGAAGAACATGTATGTCTTAATACTTTTCAGTGCACTATTAGAAAGAAAGATTTAATCAATTTGTTTGAATGGAACAGTGTTTTCTGATTTCAGTATGTACTTCTATTCTTTCCAAGTTCAGGCTGACTGATAGTGTAATTCCCAATTTATATACAGGTTTCAGAGTAATAATAATATACTGAAATAGTGCAATTTATTCAGAAATTCAAAGGTTTGAAAGATAATCTTGCATTCAAATTTTATGTTGTATTCCTTTACTCAGGATTGTACTTCTGTATGTAAGTATATGTCAAAGTAATCAAGATGATTTTTTACATGGTTTCTCAGAGACATTTCTGTTCTTGTTCCAGGTTTAACATTTATGAGATATTTGTGTATATTTAACAGAGTTCATACCACTTTCTGGAAATGGTTTTCCTGTTTCAACTTGCATTTTGGTATATATATACATGGATATCTATATATATATATATAAATATATATATGTGTGTGTAAAAATTCATATACAGCTGCGTGTAGTTTTGAAGAAAGAAATACTGGTTTTTAAAACTGTTCAAAGTTCACTGGCCGTGCACACAGAATATGACATTTTTCAGGGTTTTCTTACTGGCGTTGAGCAACATAAGGGCTCAGGGAAGCCCTTGCCCCTCCCATGGGGAGGGGGCGGGCTGTGAGGGGCTCGCGCCTCCTCCACAGGCCGCGGCCTGTGGAAGGCGCGAGCCTCTCACAGTGCCGCGTCCTTCCCTTGGGGAGGACAAGGGATTAAATCCCTTCCTCATTCCTAAGGATAACAATTTCAAAACTCAAAATAAGAAGACATTTCGTCCAGTATATCTGCATTCGAATTTATCTCAAAGGCATTTTGAATTTATTTCAGATGACAGAGTTTTTATGCAGTCATTATATGCATATATTTCCAATTATAATTGAGAGGAGTTTAATAAATTGCAGATTTTGCAACAGAATGAAACCCTAATTCTGAAGAGAAGAATGTGTATTCTATATTGCAACAATGAAAAGTAAACTATTACCCAGATTCAGAAACGAAATTGGAAAAGATTTCTCAGTTGTTTGTACTCATATCATGAAATAAAGCATTTCATTCTTTCCATTTCCTTACTGCAATTTTAAATTAAAAGAAGGCAAAGCATGAAAGAACCTAGCAAATTTTGCTTCCAGTGCAGATGCCCAGCAATACCTTCTTCGCCTCTTTTCCAGAGCTCTCGGATATGACTCAATCGAAGTCCTCTTTTCTCTCTTAATGCTCCCTTCCTCTTTTCGAGGATCATGCATAAAATTTCCAGATGATGATAAAATTCTCATGCAATTTCTAAGGATTCCACATGCCAACTGTATTGTTGGTTTTAAGATAGAATTTCCAGAGCCCAATGTTCTCTCGGGCTGTCCATTCCTCATTATTTTTGGAAAATTAACCATATACAAAATAAAAATATATCCCCTTTTATGCAAACCTAAAATTTCATTTAAACACAATATTCTATTCCATTATTTGTTTTGTTTTATAGTTAATTATATTTCTTTTAAAACAGATTTTTCCTTTTTGTTGCTCAAATATAAATGGGGATTAATTAAAATAGAATAAGCCATATTATTTCCACAATTTCTAAGGTTAATTAAACCATATTTTAAATTTGCTATGCTAATCAATTTTCACGCAATCACATTGAAAAACAGACATGACCTAATGCAGCTACATGATTTAAGTGGTGTGTGCGTAATCGAGAGTTTCTCCTCTTTTACCCTGTCGGGAAGCTAACCTTCTTTTCCTCAATCACACTCTTGGCCTTCGATCACCTTGGCCTTCAATCACCTGCAACTCAAATGCACTCAGGCGTGCAAAAACGAAAGTGTATTAGTAACCATTGTAGAAACATAAATTTAAACAATAATTAATCAACATTCCTATTTTATATAAATGCACTCATAATTCTTGAAAGAAAACAAATTTTTTTTTTTTCTACATTCCCATACATCAAAGTATTGTAGTATATTATATTGCTCTAACACGTATCATAATTCGTATATTAAATCCCATAAAGTCATGGTCAAACATTATCAAAGTAAGTCATGGTCAAAATAGCATCAAAGTAAGTCATGGTCAAAATAGCATCAAAGTATGAGACGTGACATCCTTCCCCTCTTGGGAAGAGACATTGTCTCGATGTCTAAAAGCAAATCCACACAATAGAGTTTGAAGTATTAGCGTATCATAGTCACAATATGCATAAAAAGAAAAGTAAGTTATAACCTCAAATGAGGAAAAGATCTGTTAATGTCATCTGTATTTTCCTAGGTGGTATTATGATTTATCCATCGACTATTGGTCCCACTGGACCTTGTACTCCACAATATCATGGTTCCACCACTTAACGTTGCGCCTCCCAGAATCCTGGTGGGCTCCGTTAGCACCACCCCTGAATCTTGCTAAGTGTGCCAGTCATGTACACCACACATATGGTATTACTACCATTCAATTATATCCAAATAACAAATAGCTCTTGCACCAGAGCTTACAAGAATAACATCACATCTTTCGAGCTGAAGAATTTATTCACTCTCATTAGTATAAGTATAGAGAACATTTCTCGTTCAAGCATAAGTATCAGTATAGTTAAGGAAACAATTTTCTATGCTATGAGTACAAACACCCATACAGAAGTGTCATTGCACAAAGCATGAGAAGCGCATTATTGCACAAGCACCATTCTGATATAATACACATGTAAGTACCTTTACTAAAGGAAAACAATCAGGCATACATGATCCACCCTATCAATCCTTCATACCTTGTCTGCAAGACAAGTCGAGAAAACTTATCTAAACATCCTTACCATTGAAGACCCCTTAAGGCATCTCAACCTTTTGTCCTTCAAAAATCTCGTGGATTCTACAAGACCCATATCCTCAATCATCAACTTTCCCAAAGTCTAGTACCATAATGAACATTCTTTCCTTTAAAACATCCCTTCTTAGGTTTCCTGCCTTCGAGAAGGCTCAACCAAGATTATCTATTATTATCCAATTTATTTACTTCACATATAAATTACAAATAGAAAAACAACTGCAAAGGTGCTCCAACGAGGTCCAAACTAACCATCGTACACACCGACTATACTGAGACTAGGTCACTTGCAATCCATTCCTTTGACAATTCTGATTTTTGAACTTTCTCTTCTTATATTTAGTGCCCTTTATCTTCCTCTGAATTATACTTCATTTATTTCATCTTTTACATCTTACTTATTATTTATTTCTTAATCAATCCTTATTTTGCTTCCATTACCAACTATTGGTTTCTTCTAGTTTAGAATACCTTTCTGTAACTTCCTTATCCATTTTTAGTTCTACAACACTTTTATTATCCCTTTTTTAATAATACATTCTATATATCAAACTTCAATCAACATTTCCAATCTTACCTTTTTCTTCTCATTCAACGCTATTCTTCTTGTCTCAAAGGTTTCTCCTTCCTTTCAACTTCCATTACTATTATATTGTCATTTTAGTCTTTCATCCTTCCATTCAAACTTTATGTTATCACAACATCTTACATTTTATTAATTAATACATAGCTATGAGGAATTTCCATTCCTATGCCCTTATCCATCCTAAAATATCTTCTTATGATCTAACAATACATGTTGCCAAAGTGTTTCTTTGCTCTACCCTTTCACCACCTGCAACACCTCCTTACTTTCCATTTGTGTTCCATTACATCCTCCTTAATTGAAGTTTACTACACAACCACTTTGCTTTCTCAACTAACATCCTTCTACCACTACCTATTATATCATCATACCAAAACAAGTTTTTCTCAAAACTCAAGAGATATACTTAGGAATCAATCCATAAAGCATGTTTTCAAATTTCCTTTGTACTATCTAGACACTGTGTCCTTTCATATAGTAATACCAACAAGATATAATAAGCCCATAGCAACACCAGTGTTCAAAACTTTCCTATTATTTCAAAATTAAATACTTGTATCAGACAGCTTATTAAGGAATTCAATCTATCGTAATTCTATCAACATACATACTAGGAACTGAAGCACTCTCTGTATTATACCCCCTCATACAATCTATCAGAGGTCCATCATGGATATGATAGAGCACATAACATGAAACTCAACTATCAATTTAAAACATTCAAGCATAGCCACCATTTAGAAAAAAAAATTAAATCAAATCCAAGGAAAAGAAGAGTCGATTCCAACAATAAGGCATAAAATGTGCACCATTCCAACAATAATTCACACATGACCATAATGGTCGCAAGATAAATAAGTATCGAAAATTTGATGGCTATACTCACTCATGCCCATAAATAAAAATTCAACTTTGGCCTACACGCCATTCAATAAATTGAACAAAAACAATAAAATAAATAAGTAAATAAATAAATAAGATATCAAATTTTTCAAGTTACATAACATATGAACTAGGTGACTAACTCTAGTCATCAGAGAGGGAGTACAATACCCAACCATACCTGGGTTTCAAAACCTGAGGTAAGTAAGAGAGCACATTCAATCATAGTGTACAATGAGTCATCTAAGATCTAGTCACACAAAACAAGAGGTCCATTCTACTTCATCATCCAACATCGTTGAAGATGCCAAACAACAAAAATTGCATTCCTTTCAAGGGAATTTCAATCGCCACGTAATGACACACATGGTCAACACTAGCAAACTTCCACAACCCAAGGTATCCAAATGATTCATTCATAATGAAAAGCAATTACTAATTCCCACTTTATAGATATACACCATTCATATGGATAACACATTACTACAACATTCACACATTAATTACCTAAAGTTCTCATTCGCACAAATAAATATGCCAAAACACATACACATGGGATATGAAAACAAAAATTATTCAAGTGCGTCACTCACACAAGGTAAGTATACCATCTCTAACATAATATGAAGAACAAGCTTGAGTGCTTTACTCGCACTAACCATAGACAATCATAAGTGCATTACTCGCACATTATACACGTATGTATATGCAAAGTTCCTAACTCACATGATGCATTACTCACACATTGTACATGTATCTATGCAAAGTGCCTACTCACATGATGCATTACTCACACCAAATATAAATCAAACAGGAGTACATTACTCACACATTATACATGTATATATGCAAAGTGCCTAACTCACACGATGCATTCCTCACACCAAATATAAATCACACAAGAGTGCATTACTCGCACAATATATGCAAAGTGCATATTCGTAAATATATCATTTATATAAATCCAGCATATAGGACTCATAAGGTCTCACAAGATCAAAACTCATGCCCTGTCAATAAGGCTGACAATGATAACTTATCTGAACAAAATTTTCCTCCTAGGACCATATCGAAGACTCCTAAGGAGGCTTAACTTGTATTTACTAAAGATCACAAGGATCATACACACATCCCGATTAGGAAAGAACAAACATCACCTAAAAATCAGCTTACTCATAATCAAATACCTTTACCATTGCAGACATCCTTCTTGGATTCTCTTCTTCCTTAAAGCATCATCTAATCATTAATGGTCGTAGGTGATTGTTCTTTCTACTTGTCTTAATATATGCATATTTTATTTTTTTACCTCTATTAACCTCGTAACTTAACTTTTTAGATCATAGTCATTCACTCTTTATGTCCTCAAAGAGACCTCTTTTCTCAATATTTCTCTATTCTACATCATCACTTCACGGGTTGTCATCATGTCTTAGCCATCTTGGCTCAGATATATCCATCACAATATCTCAACCCTTTTTAAAGGTACAATCCCCAATCCTTGCTTCAACCATGACATTTTCCTACTAAGGATTCTTTTGAAAATGCCACTAAACTGATGAGTACTCTCAACTAATATAGTCATACCATATCTAATCTTCTTGGTTCTCAACTTAAACATCCAAGACTCATTGAGGTTCCAACCCATCAAAGAAATCTTCGACCCAAGATAGGGTGCTAATTCACTCGATGCTCTTAGAAATTTAGGTCATCAACAGGTTCACATTGCAACCTATAGCGTAGAAGTCTTAAGGTCCGAGTGTTGAACCTATGGCTCTGATACCAAGATGTAGCACTCGAAAAATTAAGAGTGTTTTCAATCCGTTTAAATCAGTATTAAAGAGAAATTAAGAGTATTTTCAATTTATTCAAATCATTATAAAAGTTTTCCAAGTAGTCAACATTGTTCATAACACTTCCAAATGAGCTTAATAAAAGAGAATTTAAATTGCATTTCATGTATAATAATAATATCAATGTAATGTATCAAGATTATACAAAACATAAGTATTTCAATGACTTTCTCATATACATATATTCAACCTCACTTGGAAGAATCAACAATTCTAATAGAAACATCTTTTCTATGCTAAGTTATAAAACTTTAACTTCTCAAATCAATGTTACATTAGATACTTTCGAATCATACTTCTATTTCAAAGTTTCAACAAAGAATGTCAA
The DNA here is from genome assembly GCA_007258455.2 of Sequoia sempervirens. Lineage (NCBI taxonomy): Eukaryota > Viridiplantae > Streptophyta > Pinopsida > Cupressales > Cupressaceae > Sequoia > Sequoia sempervirens. Next base: position 63,588 of record VDFB02122820.1, read on the forward strand.
ATACATATTCATTTACAATGGGCTTCACAAGCCAATCCTGAATAATACACAAGTACATCAATAGCAAATAAAACTTGGAACTACTCAAATCACGGACACCTCAAATCTTCTTAAGCAGTCAGCCAAGAATGGATCCCAACCTCCTGGGATCTGTCCATTATTATATGACATTTCTAGGCTTTTAAAAAAAACAACCCATCTATTTCAATGGTACAAGTGCTTGGCCAAGCATAAATAATACAAGTAAATAGTAGTTTAGAAAAGGTAATACTACCGTCTCTGTTGGTCCACCTTCGGCACCCTGTCCCGGAAGTTACCACAAGTAAAGTATGAATAAATACCAAAGCAGAAAGTTGTGCATTTTCTTACATGTTTCATACATTCAATTAATTCTAAAAGAATTTCAACTGTGAATTTCAGAACATCCTTTGAAAGAAAAATTGTAAATTCAGAAAGATTCTGGCCACTCTGACTTCGATGAGTCTGAGATGATCACGAATTGTTGATTATCTTCGTGGCCGAATCTATATGTACCCTAATTTATATACAGGTTTCAGAGTAATAATAATATACTGAAACAGTGCAATTTATTCAGAAATTCAGAGGTTTGAAAGATAATCTTGCATTCAAATTTTATATTGTATTCCTTTACTCAGGATTGTACTTCTGTATGTAAGTATATGTCAAAGTAATCAAGATGATTTCCAGTTTACATGGTTTCTCAGAGACATTTCTGTTCTTGTTCTAGGTTTAACATTTATGAGATATTTGTGTATATTTAACAGAGTTCATACCACTTTCTGGAAATGGTTTTCCTGTTTCAACTTGCATTTTGGTATATATATACATGGATATCTATATCTATATATATAAATATATATATGTGTGTGTAAAAATTCATATACAGCTGCGTGTAGTTTTGAAGAAAGAAATACTGGTTTTTAAAACTGTTCAAAGTTCACTGGCTGTGCACACAGAATGTGACATTTTTCAGGGTTTTCTTACTGGCGTTGAGCAACATAAGGGCTCAGGGAAGCCCTTGCCCCTCCCATGGGGAGGGGGCGGGCTGTGAGGGGCTCGCGCCTCCTCCACAGGCCGCGGCCTGTGGAAGGCGCGAGCCTCTCACAGTGCCGCGTCCTTCCCCTGGGGAGGACAAGGGATTAAATCCCTTCCTCATTCCTAAGGATAACAATTTCAAAACTCAAAATAAGAAGACATTTCGTCCAGTATATCTGCATTCGAATTTATCTCAAAGGCATTTTGAATTTATTTTAGATGACAGAGTTTTTATGCAGTCATTATATGCATATATTTCCAATTATAATTGAGAGGAGTTTAATAAATTGCAGATTTTGCAAGAGAATGAAACCCTAATTCTGAAGAGAAGAATGTGTATTCTATATTGCAACAATGAAAAGTAAACTATTACCCAGATTCAGAAACGAAATTGGAAAATATTTCTCAGTTGTTTGTACTCATATCATGAAATAAAGCATTTCATTCCTTCCATTTCCTTACTGCAATTTTAAATTAAAAGAAGGCAAAGCATGAAAAGAACCTCGCAAATTTTGCTTCCAGTGCAGATGCCCAGCAATACCTTCTTCGCCTCTTTTCCAGAGCTCTCGGATATGACTCAATCGAAGTCCTCTTTTCTCTCTTAATGCTCCCTTCCTCTTTTCGAGGATCATGCATAAAATTTCCAGATGACAGATAAAATTCTCATGCAATTTCTAAGGATTGCCACATGCCAACTGCATTGTTGGTTTTAAGATAGAATTTCCAGAGCCCAATGTTCTCTCGGGCTGTTCATTCCTCATTATTTTGGAAAATTAACCATATACAAAACAGAAATATATCCCCTTTTATGCAAACCTAAAATTTCATTTTATGCAAACACAATATTCTATTCCATTATTTGTTTTGTTTTATTTTTTTTAATTATATTTCTTTTAAAACAGATTTTTCCTTTTTGTTGCTCAAATATAGATGGGGATTAATTAAAATAGAATAAGCCATATTATTTCCACAATTTCTAAGGTTAATTAAACCATATTTTAAATTTGCTATGCTAATCAATTTTCACGCAATCACATTGAAAAACAGACATGACCTAATGCAGCTACATGATTTAAGTGGTGTGTGCGTAATCGAGAGCTTCTCCTCTTTTACCCTGTCGGGAAGCTAACCTTCTTTTCCTCAATCACACTCTTGGCCTTCGATCACCTTGGCCTTCGATCACCTGCAACTCAAATGCACTCAGGCGTGCAAAAACGAAAGTGTATTAGTAACTATTGTAGAAACATAAATTTAAACAATAATTAATCAACATTCCTATTTTATATAAATGCACTCATAATTTTTGAAAGAAAACAATTTTTTTTTTTTTCTACATTCCCATACATCAAAGCATTGTAGTATATTATATTGCTCTAACACGTATCATAATTCGTATATTAAATCCCATAAAGTCATGGTCAGACATTATCAAAATAAGTCATGGTCAAAATAGCATCAAAGTAAGTCATGGTCAAAACAGCATCAAAGCATGTAGATTGACAGATCCGGGTAAATTGAGTTGTATACCATCATGCACCGTTCCTTCAAAAGATAGAATGCATTTAAAATTTTAGGTTGTTTTATGTATTTTCATTTTCGACAAAATATATGTAAAAACAAATTTTGCAATTGCAAGTGTTCTTTCCTTACAATTTTTGAAAATGTAATTACATGTAAAATCTTACAAGACAAATCACAATTTTGATTGTAATTTTGAATAAGTCAATCGCAATTAGTTATCGGTTGAGAGATTTTCTCAAGTTTGTTGAGATCCTCCCACCTTTTTCTCCAGACTTTCCTCCTATAAATACTTGAGGGGTCTATTGTAATAGATATCTTTTTAGCAAGCAAGAAAACTCTGCAGAATTTTGTACTCATAAAGTCTTTGAGCTTTATAGTGGAATATTGTGAATTTTCAAGTAATATCAAGAAGCTGGAATTTCAGACTTTGAGCTGAATTCTCATTTTGCATCCTTTATGTTCTTATGTCATTTTGGAGCATCATTTTGTGATTACTTGAGAATTGTAGAAGATTGCTGAAGAGAGATTCGATTCAAATATCTGCAGCCTTTGTGCTGTAAATGTGAAGATTGAATTCATAGTTAACATTAGAAATTGAGAAGAATTATAAGTCTTTGTGCTCATAGTATTTCTCATTTAAAGTAATCGAAAGATACATCATAGTTATAGTCTTTGAGCTGTTTTGTGTTGTACTTTTCATCAAGTAATCGTTCTGAAAAAGGTTGATAGGATTTCATTCTTCAAGACTTTGTGCTTATTGAATTGTTTTCCCGTCCCGGAGGAAGTAACGGAAGTCTTTGTGCTTTCAGGAAACTTTATTTCCTCTCTCTTAATTTCACTGCATAGCTGTTGTAATAAGTTTTAGTAACATTTATTGTTTCTTTTCTGTGAAGAAAGAAGAACGTAATCTTTCCTAAAATAAGAGGAACGATTGCTGTCCTACCCATATCAGTTTTATTTAGTTAAAGGGAGAGCCTTCCCTAAATTAGGAGAGTTTAATCTCACGTGCTGTGGTTGAAATCACCATTTTTTATACTTTCACAAGAATACAAAATTTCCAACCAACAAACTGGAGGTGTAAGATTAGGCTGTTGAATTGGAGCAGTAGGATGCTAGAGAGTCATTCCCGTGACATAAAGCGTAAGTTTTCTTTGAAGTTTGATGCCTCGTGCCCCACGGTGGGCGCCAGAAGACTTTGGCGTTTTAATTCGCACTTTTGGAATGCGGATTAGAAACGGACAGCTATGCACAGATAAACTGCTCTTCAAATTAAGAGGGGAAGCTCCCTCTTTGTTGATGTTGCTTAAAAAAGTAAATTAAAACTAATTTGCCTATCTTTTTGTTCAGCTAAGAGCACAAGGTTTATAAAACTCAAGCGCCATAGCTGAGATTTTTTGTTTTAGAATTTCAACCACGACTAGCCTACTCTAATGATGTTTCTAACTTCTCAAGTAAATGTAGAGAAAGAGAGTTAGAAATGGACAAGGAAGGATTCTCTGACAAAATACTTAAATAAACGTTTTTTCAGCACACATCTACTTACTTTCAATGCAAGCTGAAATTAAGATCATATAAGCATAACACAATAAACGGAAATTTGAGACGTTAAATCAAGGCAAAGTAGGCACAAGACTTTATTTCTCAAATCTCAGGAAGAAAAGATTACACAAGACACATGCTCTAAACAAGAACTTGCAGCTAAAAGAGACTTGCAAACTTGTTCTTACACAAAGTGAACAACAACTAAACAACAACTTGCAGGCAAAATAGGCTCAGCAATTTGTTATCACAAGCACGATTAAGAAAATAATGGGCAAGCCAGCCCTTATTTATACACAAGCAGAGGAGTAGGGAACCCTAAAA
>VDFB02122821.1:0-31941 GCA_007258455.2 Sequoia sempervirens
ATGTGAATAGATTGTCCTGAAGAACTTCTGCACTGTTTAATTGGGATAAGAATTTGGAATGCTAGCTGTTTGGGATAAGAATTTGGAATGCTAGCTGTTGAGATCAAGGAGGTTCTTACTTACAGCTTTTGGCAGTAAAAGGGTTTTTGTTTTCTGATGAATGTTTGGAGACATACTTTGTAGAGCAGCATTGATTGTTCTATAGGAATCAACTTAGATGGTCTAGTTGTCTAGAAAATCGTCAAACATCTTTTACAAACAGGTCTGAAAAGTAATCATCCTTTAACCTTTTAGGTTTAAGTAGTCCTTAGTATTGTATGATGTTCATAGAATTAATGGCATTAATGAATAGAGGCCTGTTCAGAGTTGTTGCAGTTGTGAGTTTGGAGTGTTTATTTCAAATATTGTTACTATGAGGAGCTTTGACTGTTGGTAAGATGACATAGAATGCTAGTTTCGGCTTCTGTTACAATTGTCCAATGGTTTAACCTACTCATTTTTTTTCATTTTGTCTGAGATTGAACCATGATGCATGAATACAGAACACTAAATGCATTGTTGATTTAATGGTCATCATGTTATGCACACAGGCTAATCTTGTTGTTTATCGTCTTATGGATTGTTGTGACCCCACTGGAGTTGGGCACCTATTGACTGGAATGAACTCTTTCTCTCTTGGTTAGGTGGCTTCTTGCATTACTAAAAACTATGCATTCACACATACAGAGAAGGTTTAAGAACAACTAATTAGGGTAATTTTATTTCTTTGGAATCTCTAATTCTTTCAACAAACACTAATAATACCCCCATGTTGCAAAGACCATGGGAATGCGAACTTACAACAAGACAAATTTTTCTTCTTCCTATGAGCTTGGGCTTAACTACATTTAGAATTGTTTGTTATACGCAGGGTAAAGGTTCATGCAAACTGGATCCTCTGCCACCATTTCGATACATCATAAGGGCCTGGTGTATATGATATTTTGGTTTACTATTGTTATAATTGTAGAATTTATTTGTGCTTAAACTACATGTTCAATATCTTATGCTTTTTCCTTTTTCCATTTTGTTGGTATGCTATCCTCACATTTGATATTGGACAGTGGTATGTTAATATTATGAAAGAGTTAGTAATAACTTTAGACTTGAAAAGAGTTTGGCCATTATCATGGAAAATCATTTCAAAGAATTTACAAATCTATAATATTTTGTTGGGTTTTTATTATTAGTATTTGTTGTTAAGCAATACTTTTGTAATGATTTTTTCTTGTGTGAAGGAAAAATAAATCTAATTGAAGAGCAATGGTGATGAAGTCTTGAGGTCTTTAGGTGGCATCAACTATACTCAGAAAATATTTATATCCACCGTGCTTACTTTATAAACATTTATGTATTAAGATTTTTTTGTCTTTGGATTATTTATTGACTTGAAAGTGGTTGCAGTCAAGTATATCATTAAAAAAATAAAATCAGATTACTAGCAGTGAAGGCTTAATATTTTAAATCTTATAAACCTGTTAAGAGCTAGCTTGCAGCAGGACTGTTTTCTTCTTGTTATGAGTTTGAATTGCAAAGAGTGTCCTAGCCCTTGGGAGTGATGATATGGCACGATTCTGTTAATTCTGATGTTAAGATATTCATGTGATCCTATTTGAATTTCCACTCTAAATATGTGATTTGCATGATATTTGACCTTGCTGAATGCCACCATTTTTGTGTTCTTAATTTGCAAAATCTATTGATCACCAAAGCCTGTTCCTTCACCATAGAACCAGTAGTTTTTATATGCTAATAATTTCCTAGCTTCTGTGTTGTTTTCCTATCAGAATTTTCACTCATTATTTCCTACAGTCATTTGGTTCCATGAAACCTCATTTCTTAAGTGAAATTTCAAAACAACCTTGTCTATGTCGCCCTGTATTGAGCTGAATAAATATGTTATCCAATATATAAGTTTTGTGCTGAAGAAAGAGATAAGTTTAACACAGGAAGATTGGTTTTATAAGCATAATCCTTACATTACAATAGAATGTTTTGGCATAAAATTAAATAAATAAAAGGTAGGATTGATAAGGTCATTGAAGTAATTGCATACCTTGGTAATCAAGCGGGAAATGCATAGTTTCAAGTCATTAGATTATTCAGTTTTAAGCATTAGTTGTTGTAAAGTAAAATATCAAAGGCATGGTTTATAAACAGAAGCAAATAATAGGTTGATAGCTAGAAAATATCAAATCAGAGTACTCTATGACAAGACAAAATTCAAGAATAATGATATATCATTCTAGAACTGGAAATTACAAAATTATATTATGCAATAGCTCTGTACAAAAAAGGAGGCCCAATATCTTTCAAGTAGCCATGTTGCATTGCTCTACAGGTGCAGAAGATAAGGGGGCATCATGACAATCACAAGAGATTGGTTGTAAATCATATAATTCTTGGACATGTCTTAGAATGTTATTATCAGATAAGTATTTAAAGTCCAGGAGTGACTTTGTTGCTCGTAAGTATTCTTTATACCTTACATCTTATAACACATTATTAATTTATGTACTTTAAGAAAATATCATATTTAGTGGGTTTGAGGGTTACCATTTTTGGGTGCGATTCCAATAATTAGGAGCTAATGTACGTAAGCCAATTAAATTGTCATATCTCAATGAAGGTTTCCAGCTACATTTTAATAATATTCTACTGATTTGAGTGTTAATCATCTAAACTGCCTAATTGGAGAAAAACCTATGGTGTCCCATTTTTTGTCCAGTTAAACTCAAACCAACACTTCATTAGTGGAAATGGGCAGACCCAGTTGGGGTGGTTTGGCATTTGTTAACCATTTGTAGTTTGGTATTTGACTGTGTGTTGGCTCACAATCAAGTCGACTTGATATATTCTCTCCCAAAGAGATTATCCTTCTTTCTGGAGATTAATTTATATGTGTTTCGCATATTCATTCTCATCATTCTTGCTGGTGTAATTCCTCAAGAAGTGTTGCTGATTTTTTCATCAATCTAATCTGCTCTGAATTGTACTATTATTGCATGAAGTTGATTTCTTACTCAAATGAAGTTTCTGTGAAACCCGATTTACAATCATCAAATGCTTGTGCATTTTTGCAGTTCTAATAGAATATCTCAGAGGGTTTGAGCAGCTTTAAAGAGGTCAATATCCTCTTATTTTTCTTCTTTCTTCCTTGCACAGGCCTCAACCATTCACATAATCTAAAATTTTTACATTTAATGCCAGCCTCCTTTATCTTTCATTTGAAGAAAGACTTCAACATTAACAGTTTAATAAATATAAAGATAAAGCCACAAAAAATATATCCCCCTTAAAAAGAAAATTCAATTCCTAGGATGAGCAATTGCATCTAATGCAAGAAGCAAATAGTCTTCATTAAAAGAAACCATCTCATCACCCGCCTCCACTTATCTCATCCCCTTTGTTTCCTTGTTACCTCCCTCCTTCTACCATGTTCACTCATGGCCACTTCTTGACAGATCAGAAGCCCCTGCTATTGACGATGCATCTTCAAATAATGGAGGTCTTAGAGCCAATTTATGGTATGTAAATTTCATTTTTACATTCAATTTATTGGAAATGTTTTAAGTGATAATGCTTCATTGTTGTTAAAGATTCGAAGGAAGAGCTGTGCGAAGGGTGGAACTTCATCAATTTTTTCATCCTTTAAAATAGAGTTAGCCCCATCCAACTTAAGTGCATGTCCAGCCCTCATAGCAGTAACCTTTTCAGAATATTCTACATTATCTTTGTTTTGACCAGCAGTGCTAACCTTCTCAATACCATGGCGTTCTCCCAAATATTCACAATATCCTCTTGCCCAAGAAGTCCGGTAGCGGCAAGGCCGGAGCCAGTGAGGCCAAGGCTTGAAGAAATATATTCTGACCTTTTATTTTGATGCTTATGAACACCACGATAATTATGAAATCTTGTTAATGTTTCGGAAAATTTAGTTTTGTACAGATGTCACAATGGTTTCTAATCAGTTAGATGCTAGAAGAAATTGATGTAAATTCTTTACTATGGAATTTGAAGTTTCAATATAATATATAAAGGCCCCAGGGGTTTGATTTTTCAGTAAAATTTGACTGTTCTGGTCAAAAAATTTGTTTTGATTGTTTTTTCTTTTGTCTTCTATGGTGGTGGGTGGCAGATTGTTGTTATCAACACTGAAATTTTTTAATAGTCACTGTGGAATGCTTAAGAGGGGGATTTCCATGGAGCTTTTACGTTGGCTTGTATCTGTGCTGAAGGCTTTAAGGGTGATAGACATTTCTGTTCTTTAGGCTTTTGGGGGGAAAAACAAAAAAACAAAAGAGGGTTTGGTATTCAGTAAAATGATCCCAAAGGAAGCGAATTTGGCGCTTTATATGCTTGATTTTTAAACAGGGTGCGTTGCATTTAGAATTTGTTATGTGTGTGTAAAATTCCTAGCTAAGATCTGATAATAATTACTACAAACTCAGATATGTAAAACAAGATCTCTCACAAACAAGCACAATTCGGACACCATTTAATTTTTAAAGACACATCTAATTCAGAAATGTGGAACAGTTACAATTAAATATCTCCGTAGCAAAAGAAGGTCTTTCTCTTTAATGGATTTTTAATGCTAAGCTGGTACATTAGTTATCTTTTTTAATTTCGATGTTTTGATGAGTTTTGCTTATTTGGGTACAGAAATGGAGCAAAGGAAAGCAGAAGGAGAAGGTGAATAATATGGTTCTCTTTGATCAGGCTAGCTATGATAAGCTTCTCTCCCAAGCACCCAAATATAAACTCATCACTCCTTCCATTTTATTAGATAGATTGAAGGTAAGTTGTTGCATCTTCTACTTCCCTTTCTTTTCTTTGGGTTTAATTTTTAAAATTTTATCTTTTATGTTTTAGTGTCAGATGGCATTTGACAACCCGCTTGAAATTACATAACTATTTCAAAATGTTTGATATGTTTAACTAGGCTATAAGCCCTCCTTCCCTATATCCTACCAAAACGTTGCAGAATTTGGCTTGACACCTACCAATTGAAACTTTGTAAAACCTTTTTTCAAAATCTGGTTTGTGCATATCCTATAAGCATGGCATTCCATGAGACCACATTTCGTTGAGCCATTCTATCAAACACTTCACTAGCTTGGAGGTTGTAGTTCAAGTAGCAAAGCTAGAAGAGAGGTAAAAGCAGATCCAGTTAGAGATCAAAATCCTGTAGCGAGGTTAGGCTATCATTCCTGCCTTGCCCTACGAGACATGGACTAGAATTGATCTAGATGGAACTACTAGTGGTTGTCCAAGAGCCATGTGCCTTCTCCTTGTTCAACAATTAAGCAAATTTTGAGTTTGAAGTCTCAAATATCTAATGGTTGATCCATGTTTCTTTTTCTTTTTTTCTGTTTTCTGATTTTGACGTTTCCAAAAGCTTTTTGACGATGTTCATACCCAGATATTTTTTTCTTCAATAATAATTGACTATGGAGCTGAAAGCATTACATCTTGAATATTCTTAGTCTGGAATGACCCAGTTTTGATTTCCCCTGTTTTTGATGAATTCAGAACCCTTTAGATAGATTTTGTTCAGAAACTCATTTTCTTCAATAATTATTCATTGCTCACGCTTGTGGTGTTTGTAGAACTCTATCCAGTTTTTATCAAATAGCTATATTCTATTTGTAGTTGTCTCTAACTCTTTATAAAGTGTTTATCCAAAAAATAATCTTTCAATAGTTTTATCAAATCTTGAAGTCATGAATGTTCTTATTCTTGATTGGAAATCCTTTTCCTTAAAATGTTTTAAAAACTTTTAGCACATTTTTTATCATGCAACCTTTGCAATTATTGAATGTGGAAGCTTGAAGTCTTTAATGTTCTTATACTTGATTCACTCATATTTTGATTTTATGTTTTCAAAACTTTTATGCAATCTTCGTCTAGAAAGCTGAAACCTATCTCATGCCGTAAAACAATTTACCAGTCGTTGTTTACCATTCATCTCATCACTTCTTGCATTTAATTTTTAGATCTCCAAATCAAATCGGATTTCCTTGACTCGCATTTAATGCAGATCTCTGAATTGGATTTAACCAACTTTTCGTTTATACACTGAAGTAGCGGCTGTAGGGAGATTGGTTTTGGTTCTTCAAATTTTCTTGCAAACTCTACCCATTTTTCCTCTTCGGCCTTGTTGAAAGATGACACAATTTGAGTAGAATCTTGAGGTAAGTCACTTGCCATTGTCTCAATGAGTCTTATTTTTCAAATCTATATGTTGCCTTGATGTTTATCTATTATGTTTTATTTCATTCTACAACAATTATGTTGTTACCTGTTAAATGCAGCCATGGTTCTAACTCCTCTGAAATGTTTAACAAAGATGTGTAGGACTAATATGGTGGTAGTAGTACATGGGAAGTCTTAATAACACCATTACCTACCAAAATCAGTAATATGGAGTCGTTGGGTATTTTTTCCTTACGCTCTCTTCTTCATCTTGATGATGGATTACAGAGTGTGATCCAAAATGTTAATACAAAAATATTGACACAATCTAATCCAAAAACGTTCAACAATAATCTTCATGGATTGTGGAAATCCATCAACACTAATTTCTACCCTTTTCCTCCTTAATTATATATTATTTTTTTTTAATTAAAGCCATAATGGCCAGAATATTGTTTCTAATATCTTCTGTTCTTCTCTCCTACAGGTCGAGATTCAACACTGGGAGTCCCAGATGGTGGCTACGAAGAGGGAAACGTGTTCTTATATTTTTCTATCGGTGTAACCCTTGCACCCTTCTGGTGCAAGTGCTAGTTATAAGTTATATACACGTTGTTTGATTTCAACCAATATTAAAACACATATTGGTGTAAGGAAAATATTCATTTTCATTTTATTTATTTCATGTGTTGCTTTACTAGGTTAAATAAATAGTTTTATATTAGTTGTTTTCCAAATACTAAATAGATCTATTTTTACTAATTGAACCGTGTTACGGAATTGCACAAAATGTAAAATATATCTTTACCTTTGTATTAAATTGCACATACTCTTATAATTGCAATTAACCATTCCATTATTTCAAGTTCCATTTCATTTCTGTACTATTTCCATTTATTTTTTTTCATTTCTTGCTTTTATAAGTTATATACATACTTTTCTATTTGAACCAATATGTCTAAAAAAAACAAATATATCCACATAATTATTCAACGTACATCATTGCACACCTAAAGTGCAATAGCTAGTTGTATATCATAACTACAAAAAGTCTGGAATATTTTAAAGCCATGAAACATCATGACATATTTCCTCTTTCTACAATCTAAGTATTGAATTCTAAGTGTCTGGTCACGATCTAAACAATAATGCTTTTGAAAGAGTGGTTGTTGTGTAGAAAGAATCAGATTTACCAAGCATCCATGAAAGTCAATATATGGAGTGACGGTCAATTTAGCACTAATGGTAGCCATGACGTTTCTTCCAATGACATTTATCAACTAAGAAAATTTGAAATGGAAAACATCTATCAATTTTTTGATAAAGGAGATTATTACAACTTTAGAGTCATCATTGACCAGGGTGGCACCAATTAATATTTTAATGTGTAAATATTGGATTCAATGTTACGGCACAAGTTTGAATTGGGTTTCCTACGTTTTTGTTTGTTTGGTTTGAATGATGTGTTTGAGTTTGAATTTTGTGTTAATGTTTTAGGTTTTATATTTTTTTGGGTTATTATTTTCATTGGTTTGAATTGTGTGTTTTGATTAAGATAAGTGGTTTTGATTGGAGGTATGAACTGGAAACGTGTTTTGAAAGGATTCCAAAGTCTTTTATAAGAAGAAGAACAACAATGAACATGGAGAAAAAAGAAAGAATGAAATGGGTCAAATAGACTCCAACCAACAAGCTACATGGGGGATAGCGAGGACCAACAAATGATTTTGACCGAAGCAAGGAACTATGGGCTGGTTTTGGACAGAACCCAAAGCCTAGCAGACATTCAAGGCAGTTTGAAACCAAACTTCACCAAAGGCCGTAAAAGAGGGGTAGGATGAGAATGGAAAGTCAAACCATTATTTGAAGCAAGAATTGCAACTGAAGGAATCTCGATCATAGCTTTGAGTTTTCTTTTAATCTTGCATGAGCCACCAATCTTACCAATATGGTCTCTCCAAGTAGTTTCCAACACCTTCCCATTATAATGAGGCTAAGGATATTCCTTTTTACATGAGATGACCTCATCGAAGTGCACATTTTTATGAATATCTTGACATAACAAGGAGAAATGCCCAAAATTGTGGAAGCGGTATAGCTGATATGTCTCATAGTAAAGTTCTTGCTCTCAAACATCCAACTTGAAGCACAACTTAATGTTGTTGGGCAACTCCAAACCAATTTCAAGACAAACACAAAATCTAACCAAAAAAATATTATTCTATATTTTGTTACATCGTCAATAATAATAAATTAAACAAAATCATCAATAATACCATGAATGCTACTTTCATCTGAGAACTCCAAAAGAAACTTGGAAAGATGAACCCAAATAGGAACCATATTAACCTAGGTAACATCAAAACCAACAATCCATCTTACTAAAAAAGAAAAAAGGCCTTACCAAGAAATCAGGGACCTTCATGAAAAACACTTGTGCAATCCTCAAGAGATTGAAAAGAGAACAAGAGGAAACCGTTCATCAAGACTGTCACATGTAGTAGACCATGAAAACACTTGATGCCCAACTGCAAATAAAAAATCGATATTTGGTCTATAACCAAAGAATCTCCCAATAGGGGCAATCTGCAAACTGGTCAAAGCTCTCTCTACCCATGCATCAGGAACACTTAGGAAAATAGCATGGGGCATCTTAGCAAAGGAGCTAGTCCCAACACCACAAACCTATTGAACACGAGGAGGAGAAGGAACCTACAACACATCTCCACCAGGGAAAACCCCAGTGAGAACATCCACCCTGTCGACTTGAGCAACAACATGAGGTGGGAACTCCTTACTCAAGCCGACATCAGAAATAAAGGAGCTAGTGACCACCGTAGAACAAGGGGGAAATGGATCCAAGATCAACACAAGGGGAGATAAAATAGAATGTAAAATATTTGAAATTTAGACTTGGGTTTCACCAATAGCCCCATTACCACATTTCAGCGAAAGTATGCCTTGTCAAGTAGGAGAACACGTTGAATGTGGGAAATATTCATTAACACTACACTTTCAATTTCATTGATATTTATAGAAAAGAAAATAGTGTTATAGAGAATGTGGGTAGAAAAAAGTGTGGGCAGAAGGGACTTTTTGTATCTGAACAAGGTTTGGGATGTATGGGTATGTCTTGTATGACCCTCCCAAATCTGAGCAAGAGATGATAGATCTCATTCGCTGTGATGTGGACAAAGGTGTCACTTTATCTTGAGACTTCAGACGTTTATGGACCAGAAACTAATGAAATTCTTGTAGGAAAAGTCAGTTATGTTACCAAATATTAATCTGACACTTCCATAATAATTGAAAACAAGGTGATTTTGAAAAAAATGCCTGCAAGATTTAGAGATAGTTGATTTGGAACAAACTGTATAATCACCATTAAAAAACGATCTAGTATGACTTGGAAGATGCATCTGTTGAAACGGTTGATCGAAAAATCTTCCATAAGTATATATTGTTTTCAGTACTTCATCTATTACTTCTATGAACACAATGTATTTTCTCATTGTTTTAACTTCGTGCAATATGCCTTTATTGTTCCTAATTAGGCTTTGAAAGGCATCAGAGAGAAGGTCCAAATTGCTACTAAGTTTGGATTGAGTTGGGTTAATAGAGAATGGGTTAATGGATTGACTTCGGTTAATGGAGATCCTGAATATAAGTTTGAAATCTTCAGATTTACAGTAGTTTGATCAAATAATATTTTGCAGCAATATTACAGATTTGAAATCTTAAGACTTACAGTAGCTTGATAAAAAAAAATTGCTGCAAGATTACAGGTTTGAAATCTTAAGACTTACAGTAGATTCTATGGTACAGTAGTATGCACCCTGTGCTGATAATAAAGATCAATGTAGTCTATATCAAGTCTCTTGAGGCTTACTTCACAGACAACCCTTAAGGATCTCCATTAGCCGAAGTCAATCCATTAACCTATTCTCTATTAACCCAAGTCAATCCAAACTTAGTATCAATTTGGACCTTTTCTCTGATGCCTTTCAGAGCCTATTTAGGAACAGTAAAGGAATAATGCATGAAGTTAGAACAATCAGAAAATACATTAAGTTCATTGGAGTAATAGATTAAGTATTGAAAACAAGATAGCTTAAGAACTGAAATCAAGATATACTTGTTGAAGAGACCATGGACAACATTTTTCGATCAATGGTTTCAATAAATGCATTTTTAAGTCATATTGGATCATTTTTCAGTGATAGGTTATATAGTTTCTCCCAATTCTACTATAAAGCTTGTAGGGAGTTTTTCCAAAGCCATGGAAGTGTCAGACTAAGATATGGTAACATAACTGACCTTTCCTATAAGAATTTCATTGGTCTCTGGTCCATAAATGTCTGAAGTATCAAGAAAAGTCACACCTCTGCCCACAGCATAGTGAATGAGGTCTATCATCTCTTGGTGAGGTTTGGGAGGGCCATACAAAAAGGACATACCCATACATCCCAGACCCTGTTCAGACACACAAAGTCCCTGCTACCCCAACTTTTTCCTACCCACACTCTCCATGGCACTATTTTCTTCTCTGCAAATATCAATGAAATTGAAAGTCTTATGTTACACATATTTCCCACATACAACTTATCACCTTTATATACTATAGCAAGATTTTGTTTCAGCCTATCGAAATTGACTTGGACTCGCGTGTGGTTTGAACATGGCCGCCATGGTCGTTTGTTAAAAAATATTACTCCCGTGTCAAATTAGAAGACAAATGTGCCATTCCTAGATGACGAGTGTTTCAATTGCAAGTATGTTACCTCCTTCATCTATATTGCCAATCACGTTAGTTAAAAATCTCCCTTAATCACAAAGAGATATGAACAATATTAAGGTAATTAATTTTGTGAAATGCTTGGTTTTTTTAATTTTTTTTTAATGTGGATTGACTCAATGATATATTCAAGTGTATTTTTTTATGGTTATCAAATGTATCCAAATAATCAAGTTATCATTGTTCATGGCTTCATCTACTATAAGTTGATTCACTTCTTTCTTTTCATCTTCAAGGAATATGATTATGGAGGTAGTGGATCAAACACTTCTTACTATTAATTTCAGGGAACATGCTCACTTGATCAAATGTGATACAAATGGAAAGTAGAAAAAGTTGTGAATTATGTTACATAAACCACGATTGTGTAGCATATATATTTTATATTTGGTTTTCTTTTTTGTTCTTTAAAATATTGTTTTCTCTTATTTGCTTTTGTTCTTTCCTCAATTAGAAATACCCTCCATGTTTTTTTTTTAATTCTTAAAAAGATGGTTCTTTTGTGACCATATTTGAAATAATTTTACTTTTACTTTTTGTTTTCTTGTGGTTTTAAAGGTAGCAAATGTAAGTATTGGAATGTATTTAAACCTTAAGTGACTCAAATTTTCAAACATGTAATGTTCAGATTCAATATTGAGAGATTGGAGTGCATTCCATAGAGCTTGGAGTGCATGGTACACCATCTCATACAATATGTTTAACATGAACTCTTTTAATGTGGATTGACTCAATAATTATTAACCATAAGAAATATTACTTTATAATATTATTTTTAAGACATATATATTTCTAATAATTAATAATCTATGTCCTTGAACTAGAAGTTGCAATTGCAACAAGTTCCCTTCCCTTTCCCTTTTATGATCAAACAAATGAATCCAATGAACATACACACACAAGGTTCTCATATTAGGTATATGAGAAGAAGTGTTGTTTCCAAAACCCCACCCCAACTATAATTTCTTTATATAAGAAATGTTCCACATAATACAAGCTACACAAAGAGTTAATCACAATTTGAAATCATTCACTTGATACTTTGTGTGTAAATTATTCTTTAGTGAATTTTATGCATAAGTTTTTGAAGGTTGAGATCATAGAAAGGGGAGTTTTTAATTACAACATCTAATAGTAATCAATTTTTAGTTAAGATTTGATGGACATCCACAACCTCTTCCCAAGCTCCAATTGGGTGTAGGAAGGAAGGATGACTTTTATGTTTTGTTTTAATCAAAGGTTTCTAAATCCTTTTATCAATTCCATTGCTAAACATACTTTTCTACCAAGGTGTTTGTTGACACCACTTTAATTTATGAATTTGTCAAACAACTCATGTGCCTTGTTTATGCTTCCTTTTTTCTCACACTTTTTTTCTTTGATTTTTCTTGGAGGAATAAGGGAAATAGAGATATTGTTGTGTACTCGCATGATACTCTTCCTACTTACAATAGCTATCAAATACACTTTTGGGGAAAGAGACTAAATCTTTTACAAGGTTCCATAAGGTATCCAAATACCATTTTAGATAAATATATTTATTTTCATTTAATTATAGCTATGAAAGAATCAAAATATTAAATCCAATAGCACATGAACCAAGGGGGATTCAATATCCAAATAGTCAACTAGACCTAGAACTAGATTAGGAACCTATGAAAAAAAGTAAGCTACATATAGACTCTCTCTCTCTTCTCCATATGTAGTGACTTAGGAAAAACTAGCAATCAACACTTTTTCCCCTTCCTTTCTCCATGTCCCACCATTTTTATTCTAAAAATTGCTCTAAAATGATCACAAAATACCCTTAAATCGTCAAGCCTTCCTTCATGCCAATATCTTAGTACTTCTAGCATGAGGTCATGGATGGGGAAAGGGGATGCCATACTACCTTAATGGTGCAATATGAAACTATCTTTATTCATGGCACCCAAGCCCTCTCTCTCTACCAAGTTAAATTCCATACCTATGTCATAAATTTGTCCCCCTTGAATCCTCTTCTCTTTTGAATGAACTTTTTATTTATTTATTTTCATTGCTCTCCTAAAATAAGGGATGAGATAAATACATTTTCATAGTCCATTAAAGTAATAATAGAGAGATTTTGGTAGATAACTATATAAATATCTTTGTATCAACATATTTTAGATGACACTCCATTAATTCACCATTACGATGAGGAAAAAAATAAATAATAGTTTGTGAACAAAGCCTACAAAAAGAAGAATGTAGAAGAGGAGACCACAAAAACCAAAGCTTACTAGGAAACCTAAATACATTTAAAAACCAATTAAATAAAATAACAATTGATGGAATTGTATTACAAGTAGGTATATTATATTATTTATAAAAATATAATAAGTTTTAAGACTAGAAGATACCCATAAGTAAATTGTATTACAAGTAGCTATTATATTATTTATAAAAATATGATAAGTTATATACTAAAAAATCAATAAATTAAAATAAGATATTAAGATACTGAAAAATCAAAGAATTATAACTTATATGATTTGCATAGTTTAAATTATGGTTAACAACAATAAAAGGTGCTATCAAATAATTGATAGGAAAAATATTTATGGTTTAATAGTAATTATTATACACTTATATGGGTGAACCCACAATAGTGGGTTACAATTTTTTGCATGAAAAAGAAAAAGAAACACCCATCCAAAAATTTAAAATGGCTTCGAACGAAGGTACCCCTTTGAATGAAGGGGATTTCTTCAAACATACATGGAATCCAACCCCTTTGAATGAACTTCACCTTTGAATGAATCCCCCCCCCACTCACTTCTAATGAATCCCCCCTTCTAATGAGCACCCACTTGCACCATATAGGGGGTGTTCATTCGAACCCCCCTTCTAATGAAGGGGATTCAATTGAACACCCTCTTTTTGGCCTTTTCCCCCTCCATCTATAATTTTTTGCAGATTTTTGGGTTTCGGGGCTCAAGTTGAGGATCAAAATGGAATCAACTTGACAAACCTAGCTGTAGGATTATAGTCCTTGAAATGATCTCTCCATTAGGTATAGATTTAATATATTTTGGTTGTATTATACATTTTTTTTGTTTAATTAAACATAGGTTTTTCACCAAAAATCAAGCTCTTTGTTTTGAACATGTGGAAAAATAGTAGATTACCAAGAAAAATCTGAAAAAAATCTATCCTATTGGTATTGATATCCTTGATCCAACAAAAAAAAATTGAATTTAAATACATACAAAAAAAGTTATGCTCCTATATTTGCCAATGCATCTGCCATTGTATTTCCTTCTCTATAAATATGGTTAATTGTTACATTTTCAAACTTATCCATTAGGTTTATTGCTGAATCTAGTAAAGATTGTAATTTTTAGCTCAACACTTTCTTAGCTCTTATCGCATTTACCACAATAGCCAAATACCCTTCAATTTCTACCTTTTCCAAGTTCAATTCTATGCAAAGGGATAGCCTTGACACTAGAGCCTTAAATTCTGCCATGTTGTTTGTATCAATCTCCAATGGTTTTGAATATCTTGCAATAGTTTTTCCTTGCCAAGAGTGAATCACACCACCTGCTCCTGATGGACCTAGATTCCCTCTGGACGCTCCATCAAAATTCAGTTTGAACCATCTAATATTTGGAGGTCTCCATTGACAATTTGCTTTGTTTTGTTTGCTGACTTGACACCCTTTCCCAATAACTTGAGGAGTTTTTAGACCAAACCAATTCTTGAACATACTATCATCCTAGCCTGTATAAAATTTTGGTTTGTTTCTTTGGGCATGAATTATCAAGTTCATTGTTTCCACAATGACAACTTCAATCTTATTCATAAGCATTTCTATCTCCATGGATTTCCCTTGGAATACTCTCCTATTTCTCTCCTTCCATAGTTCCCATATCAAAATTGAAGGAGAAATGATCCAAATATTTCCACACAAGTTGTCCCTAAAAATAATTGGCCAAGATTTGAATAATGTGAATATATCATTTGTAAATGTTGATATCCAACCAAGTTTAGCACAAAGCCATTGCCAACATTCAAGGGAAACGGGGCATGTTAGAAGCATATGGTTGACATTCTCCTCACTATTGTAACATAGTGAGCATCTTGAAGGGACCTGATACCCAATTCTTTTAAACCAATCTGTTGTCAAAATTCTACCTTGCAATGTTGCCCATGTGAAGATACCAGCCTTTGGCATGCACACTCTATTCTAGCATAATTGGATAGTTAACTAGGTTTGGGTTCTTTCTTGCTGCCCAAATGCTATTTTATAGCCATCCCTCACATTATACTAGCCTGATTTTGATCCATTCCAGATAATCTCGTCCCCTCCCTACTTAAACAAAATAAATCTATCCTTTAAACTTGTCTAAGGTTATTAATCTCCACTAATGGTATGTCAAGGTCTTCAAATTCTTTCCACTCCCATTTGCAAGATTGGTTATTGTCTAATAATATAATGTAGTCACTTACACAAATTCCCCATTTGTTTGAACAAATTTGGCTAATTTTTTTTGTGTCCATCATATTACTGATAATAGGGTAACCTCCCCATGAGTCATTCCAAAATAGTGCTTTCTTCCCATCCTTTACATTCCATGATATATGATTAAGTATAATATCACTAGATTTAGCAATAAAGTTCCAAATACAGGACTCGCTAGGAAAATTTGTGACTCTTAATGCCTCTTCATTGTTTAATTTTGTGAGGTATTTGCTTCTAATGATCCTAACCCATTTGAGATGTTGTTCCTTATGTATTTTCCAGAATAGCTTATCCCCTAGTGCCTTATTTTGCCATAACTAATTTTTGATAACCGTGCCTCCATGCTCAATTGGGTTGCAAACCTTATCCCATGAAATCAGTGCAAACTTCATTTTTGTGTTTGTGCCTTGCCAGAAGAATTTTCTCAACTTCTTCATTAGGTCCATGTACACACTACTTGGAATTGAAATGCAAGACATTAGATAAATGGGAATGGCATAACTCCATAATGAGCAAGGATTTATGTGGATAAGGATTTGAATGACATCCGAGAGGAAGAGAAAAGAGATGTTTAGGATTCTAAGAGTGGAGAGTCAAGTAAGAAGGTAGAGAAGGAAACAATGGCTAGTACAAATACCATTTACAATGAGGTCCACATTGAAGAATTGGATTCACTCCTAGAACCGACAATGGCAGATCCATCTTCAAATTTGGGAATTTAGTTATTGTTCATAGTGTGGTCCAGCATAGGAAGAATACATGAGGAAAAAAGGGAAAAGATTAGGACTCTTGTTGATCTTTGGTGTTTTGTTGCTTGTAT
Organism: Sequoia sempervirens; assembly: GCA_007258455.2. Taxonomy (NCBI): domain Eukaryota; kingdom Viridiplantae; phylum Streptophyta; class Pinopsida; order Cupressales; family Cupressaceae; genus Sequoia; species Sequoia sempervirens. Next base: position 16,339 of record VDFB02122821.1, read on the forward strand.
TTTTTTTACCGTCATCTACCTTTTTTAAACTCAAACTTTGCCCAATCGTAGTTGTAGCAATATGTGGTAGCTGCCTTTTTATGGTAAGGTTATAGACTTTGTTTAGGATAGGTTTAAGGTTTCATGTTTTGATTATGTTCTTCTCATGGAAGCCATGATTTTGCTTGTTTTATCTTATGTTGAGGCTTCAAGTTTTGTAAATCTTTATACTTTTAATTTTAATACAATCTTCTCAGCTTCGCCCCCTTATTTATCAAAAAAAAAAAATTATGCTCCTAATAGTACACCTATGTCTAAATTGTAATTGGTTCGACTTAAAAAATATATAAAAAAAACAATAAAACATTATGAAAAAAAATGCTTCCTCTAGATATCGTAGTTATAAATCTAATTTTTTTAAAAAAAAATTAGATCCTTCATAAAAAAAAATTATGTGGTTTATAGTACACATAGCTCTTTAAAAATGGTGTTTACTATTAAAAACTAGTTATTGAAAGAGATGGAAAAATAAATACAATTTGATTCCAATTTTTTTTTAAAATATATATTTAGAATCTATAGACAAAATCTCACAAATCGTGCTAGTTTGCATCATCTTCAAATTCCTCACAGTTTAGTAGCTATAGGTGTATGAAAGTGAAGATTTATTTTAAAATGTTCATTTCAATGTCAAGTTTGACCAAAAAGTGTAACCCACTATTGTGGGATCACCCATACTTCTTATAGAGTTACACATATCATATGTAGCCAAAATTATTATAATAATTTGTCTATTGGTCATTTTCTATTATCCTTATGTGTTGTTACTAGCTTTCAAGAAATTTATTGATGTGATCAATTAAGAGATTTTATAAAATTTTATATGAATAAAGAAACTTCAAAGGTATTTTAATTCATTAACATTGATGATGATTTTCAAATATACTTAATTGTTACACAATAATTCTTAGCCATAAGAAGATTAATTTATAATTTTCTTTTTAAGGAAAGTATCTTTTAGATGATTAGTAATCCATATCCTTGAACTAGGAGTTGTAACTACAACAAGTTCCTTTTGTTGGAACACAAGGACAGACAACTGAGAGGGGGAGGTGAATTAGTTGTCACAAAAATTCACAACTAATTAGCTTTATTAACCTTATTCTTAGATCTGATTATTAACCATGAAAGCATAAATCATCAACACATCAAAAACACACATAACACCGAGAAATTTTTATGTAGAAACCTTGTTAGGGGAAAAGCCATGGTGGAGGTCAGTCCACAAGATTATACCCTATTAAAAGTATAAAGAATGAAATGGGGAATGCACATGCATTCAGGCACACTACCTAGAGCTCACTGCTCAATTACAACAAGGCTTACTACCCAAAGGAAGACACACTGTCTTAGAGAAATATTTGGATTACATCTGTAAGGATTTGAACTAATAAAATAGCATTTGCTAATGCCTGATCATAGTTCCAGTTAAGCACATGAATACTTCTTCACTCTTCTTCACTCTTCTTCACACTCTAATTTTTCCTTCGAATGATTTAGAAAATTATTTGTGCACACACACATTCAACATACTTCAAATGAAATAAACAATCACATATATATATTCGCAACAATAAATTAAATTGCTACATGTCGACCTTAATGAAAATAATAATATGATAACAAACTATTGGCCCAAATCAATAACAATTATTAATGCGAATCAACCAAGGTTGGCCACAACATAGTGAAGACCCAAAATAACATCTTTGAACATGAACCACCTTCAAAAATTATTCTTTGAGGGTCCACAACATGCTACAACACTCTGTCAGCCAAGAACATGAAAAATAACACACAAGAGAAAATCTCAAATCACAAGCACCACGATAAATGAGGACATGCAACATGGATAGAGCTCAATCTAGAAACATCCACAAACATCATGAATCACTAGAGAAGCATCCACAATAGTTGAACTTGCTAAAATTTCATCACCTTCATTCAAGAACACAAACTAAAGCATCAAAAAAATTGTCAGAATACAAATATTCATAACTCGATCAAATCTTCATGCGGATCTCTGAAACTTAACATGGATAAACTAGATATACTTTACAAGAAACCCTTTATTCCACAACCTTTGATCATCAACGTACTGAACTCACCAACAAACTGAACTTCACTTCACCACTGACAACCTGCAACTTATTTCTTTACAAGTTCCTCAATATCCTCAGCATATACAGCCTCTAAGACATTAATGCTAATAGTTTTGACATCAATGACAACCATATATCAACAACACAACCAAAAAATCCAACACCTTTCCCTTTCCATTTTATGTCTAAGCAGGAGATGTAGAAGAACCATATTTTTCCTAATAAGACTCATAAGAAAATCAATTTACTTCTTCATGTCCAATATTTTGCATTAGAGCCACATTTACCCACCCTCACTTTCATTGATAAGAGTACTTAAATTTATCTTTGAAATTGGATTCAAACTTATGTTGATAAGTTGATGTGTTTCTTTGATTATTTTTGGACATGTTGTACTTCTTTCCCTTGTTACCATATGTAATCTTTATTATCTCTAGTTCTTTGATTTCCCACCAAAGCATGTGACTTACAACATTTTATTTTTCCTATACAGTTTAGTTTTTAGTACATGTGAAAATGCATCAAAGGAGGAACTTTTAAATTCTTTTCCTCTAGGAAATTTTTAGTAGCATAGAAAGTAGAAATCAACTTTGCACGATTAGCTCTAAGTTTCATGAGCACTCTCAATATAAATTGAGGTTCATTCTTTCCAATCTTATGGTCTTTTAGTTGTGTTCTAAGTGACTTAAATTATGTGATAAACTATTTAATATTGTAAAAATTAATTGGATCAAGATATTAGATTATTCTATAGCCATTAACCTCTAATCTCATCTATTTGACCAAACAAGATTTGCATTTTATTCTATATTTCATTAGGATATCCTAATTCTTATATATGAAAGAATAAACTATTAGAAAAAAAAACATAGGAATCCAAAATATTCATCACACTTATTAATTAATTAGATTATATTTTCCTCTCCCTTAGATTCAACTCTAGTTTCTTGAGATATCATGTACAACCCCTTAACCATTGGCAATATAGTAATCTTTGTTTTCTAGGCAAAGTAGTTATATAGGGTGTCAAAATTAGAACAATTTCCTACTTGATGGTGCTAAATGAAATAATAATGTAAAAGGAAAAATAAAACCACACATGTACACCTTACAATTTTAGATGTTGAATAACTCCCCATAGTAGTACAAGATGCCATTTTATTATTAATGTGTTTTTATATTGTAAGTTTGTGTTCAATATGATATTACGATCTCCAAAATGGACCATAATGAAATTAAAATATATTTGTAAGGAGAAAAAATTGACCACACCACTACAAATTACAAAAAAAAAAATCATGTTTAAGAAAAGGGGCCCAAAAAGGAGCTTGTATAATCAAGTTATTGGTCTTCAAAGTTTTAAAAATGATAAATTTATAGCAATTTTTAAAAAAAACCTACATTTTTTAGAAAAATAGGGCATAAAATGTGAAAACCATCCTTCTCAATGTGTATCCATTGAATAATAGCTAGTTCAAAAAATACCAAAATGGACACCTTATAGGAGAGAACAAATCCTACAAAGTTAAGGTGCAAAAATAAAGCCTCCAATAATGAGGAACCAGAGGTGAGGAAGTTTCTCAAGAATTGACGAGGAAGTGGTGACACTTTATCAAATCAAATATCAAGGAGAAATATGCTTAGCTCTAGGCTTGACGAAGCATAACTTGTTTATAATTGGCCTTAGAATTTGTGGAAGATTTGTACCTTTGTTTGAGTCCAATTTGTGACTATAGTCCACTCCATAACCTATGGATTCATCCTATACTACATGGACCTAATCCTATTAATTGGACCCCATTTCTCTTTAATTCACTTATTTTTTTATGAATACTCTATCATGAAGACTCATGGTATTTATGAATAGTTTTAGAGGGATGCAAAATTGATATTTAACAAGTTCTATTAGATCAACACTTGGAAAAGATAAGTGTTAAGAGTCATGTCAATGATTAAAAACAACCATATTTAGTAATGGAAATGCTCTTAAGATGATTCTATAGATGTGGCTTCATTTTAGGTGCTCATATATAAATGTTCCTAGAACTTGCTCCTTCATAAATTTGAATGATATTTCCTTTTTTTTGGTGATGTTAAATGAATTTAATTCAAGACCTTTAAATATAGCTACATAGAAATTAATCACACAAATGGGTTCTTAGTTAAAATTCATCATTGTGGGAAATGAGTAGATAGTAGTCAATCAAGATTTTGAATTTAAATTTTATTAAATCATAGGTTAATCCTTCTCTTACAAAAATACTAGGGACTAAAAAGTTTCTAAGGTCAAAATGGACAACAAATATATGAGGATGGGTTCATGGTTATACATAATTAATGCATAATTTGGGTGAATATATTAAAATATGTTAGTATTTTTATAAGGTGGCGGATAAATGTGTAGGAATTTTTGTAAAACTACAATTCATGGCATGGGGAAGGAGCTTGACTACACACAAGGTTGTGTAATTTTTTGATATGTAAAGATATCAATCCATTCTCTCAAAATGGGAAAAAAACTAAATACAAATAACATGAGTATAAAAATTTCATCATTATATTTTTCCCCTAGTTTGAGGTGCATGTGGACCCTATAATAATTAAAAATTCCATCTTGAAGCTCTAGTTTATCCTTAGGCATAACTATGTTAGGCATTGGTTATAACTACACTATAGACTTCGTACTCCCATCTAATTTCTCAAAAAAAGGAGAAGTACTAGTCTATCTAAAGATCACATTTTTACTATACAATTAATTCCCAATCACAAGATCCGAAAGCTTGTGATTTTTAAGCCATCACCATGGCCAATGAATATACCCTTCACTACCTTATAATCCAACTTTGAAATCTTCTCCTTGGACACATGAGCATATTTCTTACATTAAAAAACTCAAAGATGATAAAGTGAGCTATTTTATCCAATCCAAACCTCCATAGGGGTTTTATCTACAAATTTTTATATAGGCTTGACCTTTTAATAAGGTAACAAGTGGTCTTAACTACCTCTACCTAAAAAAAATGTTCCAAATTGGCCCCATTAAGTAGAATCCTATCCCTCTCCATCAATGACTTATTCATCCTCTCTACAACTCCATTTTGTTAAGGGGTGTATGGAAATATCTTATACCATGCAATTTTATTCTCTTTGAAGAATCTGTCAAAATTAGCTAAACAATATTGTACACCATTATCTATTTTTGAAAAATTTGATATTTCTAGTTGTTTGATTTTCCACAAGAGCCTTAAACTCCTAGAGCTAAGTAAATACATCATATTTATGCTTAAGAAAATAGATCCAAGTCCTCCTACAGTAATCATCAATAAAAGAAACATAATATGAGGATTTTCCAATGAAGGAACATCTATAGGACCAAACAAATCACTATGCATTTAATATCCAAAATATCATGAGACCTATGCAATATCACGTAAAAATAAACACAACTATATACCATAAATACAATTTTACAAGAGTCAAAGAAAATTGAACAATCAACCAACCCATCTATAAGGTTTTTATTTTCCAAGGTATTAAGATTCTTTTCACCTATTTGGCCCATGCACTTATGACACAACATAGTATTATCGACGAATAGATTTATCTCTAAGTCGAGAACATGTTTATGAAACCACACCATGTTTTTAGGTGGTATAATTCTCATTGCTACAAGTGTCTTTGATGCAAGTTCTTTTTTTGTGGGTTCCTTTATTTCAAGTCTAGGTGTTGCAAGTGACTTTTCTACATGTGTACATGTTTCAAGTGCATTTTTTACAATTCCTAGTTCTACTATTCCCTTTAATATAAGTATTGATCCTATCTAGGTGAAGATACTACAAGAACTTAACTATAAGCTTAAATGATATGGGTCCCATTTCTCTAGGTAAAATTAAATTGTTGCATTGAATGCAGGTTCTAGTATTAAGGAAGAAAAGAGTTCCAACATGAAATCCCTTTTACAACACCATAGTTCTACAAACCATCTTACATCCACCACTATTAAATACTACCCACACACCCACATCATTTATCTTTTTGATAAATAACATTTTTGCGCTAAACCTTATATATGTAGAACTCTTGGAATAACTTTGATCCTCCCATAAGAGAATCTAATATTGACTCATCCTTTCCCCAAAATATTAAAATACATTATCACCAATGTAGACCTTTCCACCATCAAACTTCTCATAGTAAAAAACCACTACTTTTAGGGATACATATAAACAAAGGCACTAGAGTTAAGCATACATGCATCATCACATGCATGTGTGATAATGGATACAATAATTTTCATTTTATTTGTCCTATGAAGATCTAGAAATTTTATTATCATCAAACTCATTGTTTTCTTTCTACTTCGCCTCACAATTCTTCTTGATGTATCCTTTCTTACCATGTAGTTCCAACATTTTATCTTGGATTTAACATAAGACTTAGATATCCTTCAAGACTTAGATGTTCTCTTATCTTTCTTATTTTTTTTTATTTCTTATCTTTTTTCTTTGACTTTCCATAAAAACTAATTCTTAATTGGTAGATTTAAATACTTTCCATAACTTAGTGACACCACCCATAGGCTATCAATCTAGTGCCAAGGTTCATTTTCTTTTCTTATAAGGATATTTTTTATGAAGCATAAATTTTTTCCAAGGAGTCATTTTTTTTTTGCAAAAAGTAGTCATTAGAAAATTTGGTTCCACACACTTCATTGTGGTGTAGGTGTTTTTTCTAAAATTTATGGTGCTGTCCTAGTGAAATAAGTCAGTTGCTAAATCAAATCAGTGTTGTGTAATATAATTATTGATGGGGAAAAATTCAAGTGTTTTTTTTTCTTTGTTCTCTTGGTGTTTTTTCTACTAGTCATGGTAGAACTAAGGAATATTGATCTCCTCACTCCACACAACTATCACACATGGAAATAAAAAATGATACAACTACTACAAGATAAAGGAATTTGACAAATGTTAAATGGAAAACAACCTAAAATTACTAATGAGTTTGAAAAAAAATCTCATAGAAACGAATTAAATGAACCCATGGGGCTCATAGGATTGCATACATCTAGTAATTTTTTCTTTCATATTGTGAAGTACACAATACTCAAGAAAATTTGGGACAAACTTGAAGGATTTTATTGCTTAGTTAATGAGTTCTAAATCTTACAACTTGAGATAGACTTGGCATCGCCCCCTCTAGATATTTTTCATACCATTTAGAATAACCTTGTTAAATTAAAATTTATTCTATCACAATTAAAAGTATGTGGTCATTAAAAAATTGATAAGGAATATTCTCACCACTTTTAGGAACTTTAAATTATTTATGGAGAAGGTAATTCTCTTTGATGTATACACAAATAATGGGGGAAAGTATGTGAACCACAAATTTCAATATTTTTGCAGTGAGCATGGTATTCAATATCAACATATCATTCCTTACACTCAATAAAATGGTGTGGTTGAGAGGAGGAACAAGAATTTATTAGATATGGCCAATTTTATTATTCATTGTAGGTCCAAGGATACAACCTTTTAGGCTAAAGCTATCAATTATACCAACTACATTTAGAACCATATACCTTGAAAATGAGTGCAAAATATGAGTCCTAAGGAGAGTTAGTTTGATGCCAATCTTGTTGTTTCCTTCCTCATATTATTTATTAATGATGCTTAGGCATTCATTTTATACGACTGGTGTAAAGCACTAAAGAAAAAGAGTTTCTTTTTTCTAGTTATTGTGAGGATGTGAAGGCATACATTTTGTTTGATCATTTTATTCATAATGTCTACTTTCAATGAGATTCTTAGTTTGATGAGTCCTTTGTTGGAGTTATGGACAAAAACTGAGAGGGGGGGTGTGAATCAGTGTCTAAACTTTTTCAACTTCGACCAATATTTTTAAGTTATGATTTCCGTTTCTTTCAACAACAGAGTAGAGTAATCACTTTTGAAAGCACAAAGATATGACAACATTAACTTAGTCTATTAGACACCTTATGAAAATATTATTTGAGTGAGATATCTTGCATTTGCAAAAAAAATTATGGTTGACATTGATTAACAATCAAAGCATGATGATAGTGCAGGTGCAACTCATAAGACTGTGCAAATGATGATCAACATTTTTGGCTCACTTCTTAAACAATTGATTTGAATGCAGCTTTAAAGACAAGAAAGGTATTGAGACAACAAACACCTTTATCAAATTATAACTATTCTTGAGCAATGAATCAAATGAGAACTTTTAATCTTCCTTTTGAATTAGACTCTTCAACAATGACTTGTGCAAGATATTTGAACTAAATATGTGTAGATATGAAGGAACTATCATTCAACAAAGTTCAGACTGATAAAAATTATCACAATCAAGAAACATTATGACATCAAAATAAAGAGACCATAAGACAAAGGATTTGCTGAGTGGAAAATTTCCCTCCGGGTGAAAACCATATAAGCTACCTTCAAACCCCAATCTTCAAAAAACCACTGTTAACAATGCCTTATGATAATTTACGAGCACCAACTCAAGACACCAACCCCTCATTTTGAAACACCAATTTCAAAGGAGCACCAACCTCTCAAATTGGTTCGGAACAATAATAATGATTCTCTTTGTTCGGTTGTAAATATTACTCTCTATTTTTCTTGTCTTCTTCCCTAAATTCAACTATTGAATCCTTAAAATATTACATAGAAAAGAATATTACAATATATCTTTGCATCTTTGATTTTCAGATTTTAATACAAATTATTTCAATACATTTTTGATACAACCAAAGAACAATATTCACAAATCACACCTAGAAGCATTAACAGTGTATTCAACTCTAGTTTTTATACAATATTTCAAGTATTTTTTCCATGAAGAAGATCTTCAAAGAATACGAGGTCAAAAGGAAACTGAAACCTCATACTATTTTCAGGAAGAATGATGCCAAATAGTAAATGTTTGCAAGAGTAACGCATATCCAAAAGGCTGTAAATACTTTGTCACAATATAACAAAGCTTTTCAAAAAACTGACCATGTAAAGAAACATCTCCAGCCATAAAGAGATTTCCAGACAACAAGATAACGCCCAAGGACTGCCAATAGCTAAAAGAACATACCAAATAAAGATACATGTTGTAATGCGGGATCATAGACCTGAGGTATTATGGGTATTTGGGGTATGTGGCTGATGACTTTTTTAACCAAAATTGATGAAAGCGAAGGGTTTTGGGAGGATATTCTCAACTTTCTACCAATATAAATTATGATTTAATTTGAATCTAATAAATAATTATTATTCATTTTCTATTAGAATTATGACTAAAGTCCTAATCGATGGGATGATTGAAAAACATCTATAAATTTCAAATGATGTCACATTTTTTGAATCCAAAACATGCATCATATTCTATGCTTCACATCCTATAGGATTCTAAAAAGAAAATTAAATTTCATGAAGATTTTTTCCCAAGTTAAAGGTGGTTAGACATACGAGGTTTTATATATTTTTTTTAAATTTGTAATAAAAATTCACTAATTAATTATTTACTTGGAAAAAATTACAAAAAATATAGATCACAGCTCCGGTTGTATTTCTACTTATATATACTGCAAAATCTTATAAAAAATATTATCATTTTATTATGGTTAGGATTTGAGGGCAGACACCTACTTCTTATTTTTTCCTTGAAATTTAAGTACTCTTTTGATGAAATTTCAAATTTTCACCAAATATATTAAAAAAAAAAAAAAACCTAGTAGTTTGAAACTACATTCAATTCACTACAGATTCTATTCTTACATATTTTTGAAATAATATAGATAACTTATTCAAATTTTTACGTGTCAAGTTGCCTAACTCTAGTTTTTCTAAAATTTTCACCACTTAAGGGCCTATTTTTTCCATGATGATCACACATACCCACACACCTGTTTGAGGCAGCATTCAAATAAATTCTGAGATTCGATGCCAAAAATAGGTCGAGCTCTCATTTATACTCAACACCTCAGGAAACGACCATGTAAGTTACATTAGAGAGGCAGATAACAATGGTGGCAGCTAGGGTTTCTTACCCAGCCAAGTGAACTCACAAATTTTTCCCTAAGAACCTTTCTTTTTCAATTGACCGAAGTCAACTTACTATTTGTTGCTGTGACACATCAGAGTCGGGGAGATGTCATACAACCAACATTATGTTTCATCAATGGGCTTCCTTAGTGTATTGTTCGTTCGCTGAGACATAAGGAAACTTCTCACCGAGATGCCCTTTTGTTTCATTCACTATCGCTATGACCATACGATATCGGAGAGACCTCTCATAGATTATATTTTGTTTCACCGAAGGTCATCATTCATCTTGGGTCGCTGAGATAAGTCAAATCCAATACCGACATAGTCCCTTTATGTTCCAGAAGGCGAGAAACCAGGGTCACTTTCGCGATGCACCTCACTCCCGAAAACCCTAGCTCTTACGGGAAATGGCTACCTTGCTATGTTGTGGTTGTGGTTAGTAACAATCGAGGAACCTAAGCCAAGACCCTTTCTTAGTTGCACTTGATTCATCTGCGGAAAAACTGTCCACTCTAAATTATGAGGACAATACACCAACCTCTCACCAAAATCCCCTCATATAAGACTTACTGGAAACCAGGACCTAGCAGGACCCAAGCTATGACATTACTAGATGCTACAGAGTCTTGGAAAAATAACCCTTTGCGCCAAAGTGTTGAGACACCCTAGGAAATGGCTAAGACCTCCCTCCACGAATATCACAAATACTTACCGATATACAATTTTTCAACAGAAGTTGAGTTGTGACATACCCCCAAGTCGTTGTGACCTACTGGTATTACTCTTGTGATAGAGGGTCTCGCTCTCGTCACTTGTGAAACAAAGAAGTCTTGCGGCCTTTGAATGAAAAAATATCAATTGACATGACATCAGAAATGTCTTTCCGATAGGCAACATAGACATTTCAAAATGGATCAGGGAGACCCTGCCATTCTCACTCTGATATGTGTAAGCCCGAATGAGAAACATAATAATAATCAAATCAAATGTGATAAGTTCGCAGTCCAAGAAGAGGCCGACTAGATTGATATCTCATAATCATGTTAAATGATAACATATAATACTTGGAAAGAGACATTTTGATATTTGACAAGTAATATCATAATGCCGACATAAGCATATGAAGAATGATAACAGTCAATGACTTTTCCAAAGTCAATTTTAAAGACTTTACCCATTAAAAAAAATCATTATCTTCTTTTATATTTGAATGGGTAGGAAGCTTATGAAGAATGAAGTCATTTATCAAAACAAACTCACCAAGGACAATTACCTTTGAGCCAATTAAATATGTGTGAGTCTGGAAGATCATGAAAATGATATCGACCTTAAGTGCATAAGCAATACAAATATATGTCCCAATATGATGTATTGTAAAGAGATCATATCAATGAAATCTGATAGGCTATCATATGATAATGACTAAATTTTGCCAATGAAGCAAGCTAAATACCATGTGAAGGAGTATATGCAACAATAGTGATAAACATAAGATATACCTTCACTTGAAGAACCTTCATACTGAACTGATCATCACAAAAATCTAAAAGCATAAACAATGAATGCCACCTATCTGCACATGGAACTCGAGGCATCAGAACACAACAAATTATATCAACTGTGAAAACACACAAGGTTGTCCATGAACAAATGTAGAACACCAAAACGAACTGAAGCCATCAGAATGTAAACCATATAGACAAAATTGTACCAAGATAGAGCATGAGAAACCAATCTGAAACTAATCATCAAAGAGAACCAACTGAAAGTGATTTTGTCATCAAGGACAAACCATATGATCACAACTGAGAACCAACATCCTTTATACAAATGAATACTACACCCTCTACATCTTCACACTACCTAGTTAAATTTCTTTTTTATGGTGATACAAATGATGGTACCAATCTACCTCCTCCAACTACACAAACTTTGCCTCAATAGGCTTGAACCAATCTAGAGGAGGTTGGACCTCTTGTTGTTCATTCCATAAATATTTATTGCACTCATTCATATAGTTTTAGAATCAATTTTTTTAGTCATGCACTTTCAGATGATCCTAAAAAAAAATTATTTGTTTCAGGAATTCTTCAGTGGGATAGTACTATGGTTTAGGAGTATTCCTCCTTGGTGAGAAATCATATGTTAGATCTTGTTCCTCTTCCCAAGGGAAGAAACTTAGTTCTATGCAAGTGGGTGTACCACACTAAATATGTGACAAATGGTTCTATTGACAAGTACAAGGAATGTCTTGTTGCTAAGAGGTTTTCTCAATTATGGTTATTGACTATTCTAAGACCTTTTCCCCTATTCCCATGGTGGATTTCATTTTTATTGTACTTTCTCTAGTTGCATCTCAAGGATGGTTGGCTTTTTAGATGCATGCGGTGAGTTCTTTCTTGCATGGTACTATTCATATGGAGATCTACATGGAGTATCCTCCTAGTTTTGTGTAGGAATCTATACTTGTTTGTAGGCTTCACCATTAATTATATGGTCTCAAGTAGGCCCCTCAAGCTTGGTATGAGAAGATGGATATATTATTTCTTTTAATTTGGCTTCACACACTACTAATTTGATCCTACAATTTATACTCAAAGATATAGGAATGATCTTTTGATTCTTGTGTTCTATGTGGATGATTTTATTCTCACAAGGAGTTCTACTTTCGTGATCTAGATTATTCAACAAGCATTGATGGAGAATCTTGATATGACTAATATTGGTCTTATGTATTTCTTTTTTGGAATTTAGGTTCACCAAAATTTTGAGGGATCTTTATTTTTTATCAAAATTATACTCTATATTTTCTTTAGAGATTTGGTTGGATGATTGTAAGTTTCGCCCCACACCTTTTCAATTACATGATGTTCTATCTACCAATTCCACTACTCTTACAATTGATGCTACTTTGTATCAACAATTGGTTGGAAATATTTTTTACTTGATAAATAGTCATCCTAATATTTTTATTTGTAATTGGACTTGTGTACAAGTGCACAAAGATGAGGGTCCAAAAAGGGGTCTTAAGTCGCCACTTTTTTTTTTTAAATAAGGAAATACCAAGCTTGGATGAGAAATTGAGGATAGTTACACTCAAAATTTTAAGATGCAACAAAAACAAGGGTCTTAGTTCTTTGAGTCTACTTTATAAACTAATATTCTTTTTGAAATGGTAGAGATTAAGGGGTCCAGAAAAAGGAGCCACAAAAATTGGTGTTGTTTTTGTCAAAAAAACATAACATAGCATTTGTTGTGGCTCCCTCAAAAGGTTAACTTTTTTTGGTATTTTTTAAATAGCTTCAGTGAGAAATTAACACTATGTAGTTTATGCCTAATTTTTCTGATAATTATTTAATGAATATATAATTTTTTACTAATTTTGAAAGTATACATATCCTAAAACCAAAAATTTGGCCATGCCACCCCTATAATTTTTGAAAACTAATAAAAAATAAAATATTTTTTAATATGCATAGAATGGAGTCTAGTTTATAAAAATGTAATTTATTTGAAATTTCAATAAATGATTAAAAAATAAAGTAATAAATACCAAACATTGGTTTTTGACAATTAAAATAAAATATTTTTTAATATGCATAGAATGGATTCTAGTTTATAAAAATGCTATTTATTTGAAATTTCAGTAAATGATTAAAAAATAAACTAAGAAATACCAAAAATTGGTTTTTGACAAAAAATGGAAACACAAACAAAAGAAATTAATGATGAAATCCTTAACATAGTCAAAATGAGAAAAAAAATACATTGTTAAATAGCTAAGAGAGAGCTTAACATTACTTAGGTGTTTTTTTTTCTCAACCTTGAAACATATGCAAACGTGATGGTTAGCACAAATGAGATTACATGTGAAATTTTATAGAATATGTAGAAACATGTTTTTGGGTGTTGGAAAGGCACTTCAAGCCTTTGGGTTGGAAATCCAAAGAAAATCCAAGCCAAAGGCTTGGGGATTCCCAAATCAAGACATAACATGATTGTGTTATAACACACTCACGTTATGTCATAGTTTTGACATAACGCAAGCAAATTATAATACACTCACATTATGTCTTGATTTATATTTTGCTTGTGTTTATTTTTTATTTCTTTAAGTTTCCCAAAGTAAGGCATAACACAAGCTCGTTATAACACTATCACGTTATGTCTTGCTTGAAATTGTTTTTGTACAAGCTTGTTAAATGTATTATATATATGTGTGTGTGTGTGTGTGTGTGTATGTATGTATGTATGTATGCATATTTGTGTGCTTAAATGTATATGTATGAATGCATGCTTGTATGTATGCATGCCCATATGTATGTGTGTATGTAAGTATGCTTGTATGTATGTATGTATTTATGCATTCTTGTAGGTATGTATGTAAGGGTTTTGGGTTTAGGGTATATAAGGGTGATGGTATAGGGTATAGGGAAGAGGATTGAGGTTGTAGGGCTTAGGTTTTAAGGTATAGGGTTGAGAGTTGAGGTATTAGGGCTTAAGTAATAGGTTAAGGTTATAGGGTAGAGGCTTAAGGGTTTACAGTTGAGGGATAATATTCAACTCATTGAGTGTATAAGATTAAGTGTGCAAGGTATAGGGATTAGGGTTTAGGATATTGGGTTTAGGGTTTATGGTATGGATTGAGGGTATAAGGAATAGGGTGAAGGGTTGAGAGTGTATGATTTAGGGTTTATGGTATAAGGGTGAGGTTATAGGGTATAGGGATGAGGGTTGAGGTTCTACAGTTCAAATTTTAAGGTATAGGGTTGAGGATTGAGGGATTAGGGCTTAAGTATAGGGTTGAGGGTTGAGGGCTTACAATTGAGGGATAATGTTCAAGGTTGAATGTCTAAGGTATAATCTCCAAGGTTTAAGATTAAGGGTATAAGTCATAGTGATGAGGGTTGAGGGTTTAGGGCATAAGTATAGGGCCAGTGAGGGTATACGGTATAAGGTAGAGGGTTGAGGGTTGAGGTATAGTGTTCAAGGTTGAGTGTCCAAGGTTAAGTGTATATGATATAGGTCCATTAGGGTGTTGAAAGATTAGGGCTTAAGTATAGGGTTGAGGGTTGAGGGTTTAGGGTGTAGGGTTTAGGGTTTAAGGGTTGAGGGTTGAGGGTTTAGGGTTTAGGGTTTAAGGATTTAGAGTTTAAGGGTTGGGGGTTGAGGGATTAGGGTTGAGAGTTGAGGTTTAAGGGTTGATGGTTTAAGGGATAAGATTTTAAGGGTTTATGGGTTGAGGGTTTAAGAGTTGAGGGTAAAAGGGTTGAGGATTGAGGGTTTAAGGGTTAAGAGTTGATGGATTAGGGTTTAATGTATAGGGTTGAGGGTTGAGGGTTGAGGGTTGAGGGTCTAGGGATAAGGTTTAGGGTTTAAGGTTTAAGGATTGAGGGTTT
>VDFB02122822.1:0-28615 GCA_007258455.2 Sequoia sempervirens
GATGCTCCCTCTCCCCTAGTGTTACCTAATATAGACTCATTCCTTGATGATAATGTGTTGAATATTCAAAAAGACAAAGAAACATGGGAATTGTACTTTGATTGCTCTAAGTGTAGAACTAGCTTCAGCACAAGGGTTATACTAATCCTACCTGCAAGAAATCCTATTCCCTTGTCTTACCACTTAAACTTCCTAAATACAAACAACACAACAAATTATGAAGCTTTAATTGCTGGAATACATGCGACTTTACCTTTGGGAGCTCAAAGTATTAAATTATTTGGTGATTCACAATTAGTCATTAAGAAAAAATGGTTCATATCAAGCAAAGCATGGTAACTTATCAAAATATAAGGATCTCACAATTCAACTCTCTTAGGAAGCTTTGATTCATATACCATTGATATATCCCACAAAAACATAATCGACAATGCGGTTCTGCTATTGAAAGTGTGGCTTCCCTTGTATCTCCTCAAGATCCTTCAAACAAATTCACATTCATTACATCCATACAATTATGCAGCCATCAATAGAAGATGAGGTCAAATAAGTGTTACCAATGACCACAGAGACCTCTCTAGTGAATGGTACACACCAATATTTAACTATTTGAAATAAGGTACCTTTCTTGAGCCGACAACTAAGAATATTTGATCTCACCTTCAAAAAATTACATCCAAATATATAATCCTTGCCAATGTGTTCTATAGAAAGTCTTTTGGTGGTCTTATGCTTAGATTCCTTAAACAATCTGAAATCCCTATAACACATGTGGAAGCTCATGTAGGTGCTTTTGGAGGCCATTTTGGAGGAAAATCATTATTTTAGAAGCTAATCCATATAGGATACTATTGGATACATATGGAACAATATTTCTTTGAATACATTAAGAAATGCCACAAATGTCAAGAACATAGCAATTTGATTAATTCTCTTACTTCCAAGCTTTGTGCCCAAGTTCCTATCTAGCCATTCTCAGTATGGGGTCTAGATCTTATTGGAAAAATGTCACCACCCTCTTCCACTGGACATACAT
Source organism: Sequoia sempervirens (assembly GCA_007258455.2). Lineage (NCBI taxonomy): Eukaryota > Viridiplantae > Streptophyta > Pinopsida > Cupressales > Cupressaceae > Sequoia > Sequoia sempervirens. The sequence continues at coordinate 1,037 of VDFB02122822.1, forward strand.
TTATAATTACCAAAAAAAATTATTTCACGAAGTGGGTAGAAGTTTTTCCCCTTCGTTCAACAACCATTGATGTAATATGTCATTTCATAATGGAACACATTATTGCTCACTTTAGACTTCCTTCCACATTAGTTTTGGACAATAGGACACCATTTAAGAATAATGACATGAAGAAATTCTTAGAGATATTTAACATCCAACATCATTTTTCAACACCCTACTACCCGCAATCTAACGATCAAGCTAAATCAACTAATAAAACTCTTAAACATATCCTAAAGAAAATAGTAAGAAAGCATAATAAGGATTGACACACAGTTAAAATATGCATTATGGGCTTATCGTACCAGTATTATAACATTAACTAGAAATACTCCTTATAACCTTGTCTATGACACTAAGGCAATAATGCCCTTAGAGTTAGAGATTCCTTCATTAAGAATTTCTCTTCAAGGACTTAATGGTGATAATAGTTATAAAGAAAAATGATTACATTAGCTTGAAACGCTTGATGAACAATGCATCAACACTCTTGAGCATCTCTAGACTTAATCTAGAAAAATGAAATGTAGTTACAATGATCATACCATGCCTCATCCATTTAATAAAGGTGATTTGGTGTTATTTGAGAATCGATGTAACGCCAATTCTGCTCCAATTGAGAAAGGAAAATTCAACACTAATTGGTTAGGACGTAAGACATAATTGATGAAAGTTATGGGTCTAGAGCATACACATTAATAAAAATGGATGGTACACCTTTGAAGGATCCAATTAATGTCTTCATGATCTAACATGTTTTATCTGATCTAAATAATACCATTTTAATTTTCTTTAGATGCAGGGTATGTGCAGGGTCATGATGGGCCAAAAAGTGGCAATATGATGGGTATGTGGCTGATGACTTCTTTTTAACAAAAAATTGATGAAACGAAAAGGGTTTTTAAAGGAGATTCTCAGATTTCCACCAATATAAATTATGCTTTTACTTTGACTTTAATAAATAATTATTATTCCTTTTCTATTTTGAATTCAGACTAAAGTCCCCGATTAGGTTGATTGAACATTCATATCTTTTCAAACGATATCATATATTTTTTCGCGAGATTCTATGCTTTCTGTGATATCATAGAGATTAAAAGCAATTATTTTGACCAAGTTAAGGTGGTCAAACATAATTTTATATTTTTAAAAGTTGTAATAAAAAATTCATAATTAATTATTTACTTGGAAAAAAATTACAAAAAAATATGCATCGCATTGGGACATGAGTCCTCTACTTATATCTAAAATATTATCATTTTATTGTGTTTAGGGTGGTTAGACACACACCTACTTCTTATTTTTTCCCTAAAAATTAAGTACTACTACATTGAAATTTCAAATTTTCACCAAATAGATTTTTTAAAACCTAGAACATTTAATTCATTATTCCCAATATTTAAATTTAGATAACTTATTTAAATAACAGATAACTTATTTAAATTTTTTTACGCCAAGTTTCCTAATCCTTTGTTTTTTGAATTTTTACATAAGTGATTGATTTTTCATTTCGATGATCCTACACATCTTACAGCATAATAAAATGTATACATATCCTCTTATATAGCGCTTACTATGGCTTTTGCAACCAGACCCTCAAGACTTCTGGTGTGATCACCTCTCGGCTAAGAGATGGGCAGGCATGATCGTGATCTACCCATTGATCCTAGTGCCTCTTATAGGCACTCTGCTTGTCCAACATCCCTAGCATCCCATATGACAACCTTCATGCACTATCGCTTTATGTAGTCTCTCTCCACTTGCAGCCTGACAACCTCTCCACATAATCTTTTGAGCTTCACCAAATCTCGAGATGATCTAAGCTCCTCACAGGTAGCCTATAGTGTTAATAAATCACCCATGGCTTGATTGACGTGTCTGGTAGCAATCTCATATTCTCCTCTCAACCTTGTAAAAGGCTTGAACAAATCTATATGCTGCTCCATGATGGGCGGGGGCATGTAATTTGCATGGTGATTCCCTCATCTATGGGAAAAGGAGGAACAATCTATGTGATAGCCCATCAGTAGAGATCCTACAACTCTCTCACGAATCTTGTAAAATGGAAGTCATAAAGATAATTAGTACACATCATGACATATATATAAATTAAAAATAATAACATGAGCATAATCATAAAATCATAATCATACACATAAATAATGAATCATCACCTATATCTCTAGCTTACTATGTGAAAATAGCCCCATCACATGTAGGAGGTATAGAAGATGCACTACCCTCTACATGCTCATAAGTGTTGGATTGTGCTACAACTAGTGACTACAATCTGGTAACTATTGATGTGTGTTTTTGCACCTCTCAATATAGAAAAAACATAAATGTTATATCTCTCTTGAAAGGTAGAAATATGCAAACATTTTCCACATTACTACTCCAAGGTCTCTCAAGTGTCAGGTCATGACAATGCTTGGAGTAATTTAGTTGGTTGACGTGATTTGTTGGTAATCACAAGGAGGTCTTTATGGTTTACAAAGCATGGGAAGTTTGGTCTACAAATGGAGTTTCAAAGTGTTGAAAATGAATGAATAGTAACTAGACACTCAAAACAAGTTGAAAATCACCTCAATTGCCATGTTTGACATTGTTATAGTGCTTGGAATGCTACACTAACAAAATCTAAAAGAAATGCCAAAGAGGAAAGGGTTGAGAGAAGCATTCTAAGTTCTAAATTATGAATGAATAGTAACAATGGGGGATGCTACAATAGATAGCTTACAATAAAACTAAGTTTTTATTGACCAAGAGAAACCTATAGCTACACAAAACCAGTGCAATCTTCTAAGGCTTGTAGATTTTCAAATTGTGCATTTATCTCATTAACATACAACTGAACTAAAGTGCAACATATGAATTAGATCAAACTAGCTTTGAATCATCAACAAACCTCAAAAGGCATGAGATGGAAGTGTATCCAATATTGTAACAACAACCACCATTAAAGACATTCAAGAAACTAGCAAACTAAAACTAACACGGAAGTTGAATCATGCATGCAAAATGAGCAAGCTCAAAGAAAACACCAAAAATAATGCAATTCTTCCTTCTATTTCTACAAAATTCCCCTTACAACAATTCACCACCACTTACAAATGAGGAGCAATCCCCTAATTATAGTTTTCCAAAAGTGAACTGAGTGGCTAGGATTGATTTACATTATATGGCTTAGATTCATTTTGCATTAGGGTTTTACCTACCCCCAATATATCACAATATAAACTATTGATTTTTTCATTTTCCCTATTTCATCTTGTAGTCTATTTTGTCATTTAGCTGCCCATACATTGTAGTTGTTTTATCTTCTAGCTAGAAACTATTGAAGTCTGTCTTTCTATTGATGTATTTCCAACATAGCTTCATCCAATCAAGCAGGGCTTGTTGTAGATTTGCATCTATGAGAAGTAGAAACATCCTCCTTGCCTCTAGTGGATAGCCTTTCCTGGTTTCTTTCCCTTGTCAACTTTTCCATGGGTTGCTCTGATGTCCCCTCAAAAGATTCCATAAATCTTGTGCACAAAGACTGTAGTAAGTGCATCAACAACCTAAACATTAATTCAATCCTACAAATTCAATGTTAGATGCATCCTTATACCTTCAAAATATAATTAAATCCATTCTAGTTTACTATCTAAAGCTCATTAGGGAAATTTACAAAGATGCAGGTCTAGCAGTGCAAGTGTCCCCTCTATAGAAGTCGTTATGAAGAAAGTTGTTAGGAAATGGTACAAGGAATGGGGAGATCCATAGATGGCCACCCGTAGGAGAATCTCTGCATGACATGTTTTATGGGTAAATCTTGTTGATGGGTGCTTTTGAATTTCTCAACATGGGCAACACACAAGTGTACTACCTCTCTTGAAAGGAAACTTCCTACAAACAGGTTGCAAAAAATTATCCCAAGGTCTCTCAGGTGTCAGGCCATGACAATGCCTGGAATAATTCAATTAGTTGATGTGATTTTCTAGTAATCACAAGGTGACCTTTATGGTTTACAAAGCATGGGAAGCTATGTCTCCAAATGGAGTTTCAAGGTGTTGGAAATGAATGAACACTGGTTGCTATAATGTACCCAATTTTGTGAACATTAGTTAATGAGGGTTTATCCTATCTTGACTCTCATAGGATAACAAGCTTGGTGTAGATGGTCTTCTTCATGGTAGTTATCCAAGTTGTGGTTGGCTCATTTCATGGATTCAGAAGTTCATTTGATATTTTTTATAATATCTTGGATATTGGATAACACACTATTCAATAACATATTGTGTTAGCTATAATATTTGCACTTTATGAGTTATATTTTATATTAATATAATAAAGTAAATATAATAATAATATTATATTTATTTTGGTGTAACTATGGGAAATATCTTAGGTTAGCAGATGAGTGGTTAAATAAATAAATATTCAAAGTAAATAATGAAGCAAAAAGGAGAAAAATATGAAAACAAAGAAATATATCACCTTGAGTCTTCAACCTCCATGATTGACCTCCATTATACCTTCTCTATTTTCTACAATGTGTAATTTTCCCTCAGATTTTATGTGAGCAATTTATTATTATGGCATGACCAAAGCAAATGTTGAAGGATTTGATAACAAATGACCTCGCAATGCAACTATGCAACTATGAAGCAAGACTAAAGTATGCCTAAAATGCCAAGATGTTAAGATGCCAAAATGCCAAGAACTTGTGAGATTGCAAGAGATGTCAAAATGAGGCCAAAATTGCCATTTTATAGAAAATACAGTTTTTAGTGAATGACCAAGATTGGAAAATGCCCTAGAATCAATGGACGAGATTTAATGTGACAACCCCTAATTAGGGTTAGGGAAACATTAGGTTAAATTTGAAATGAATGGACAAGATTTTCCTTCTAGAAGATCAAATCCAGTGGCAAGATGACATACGATAGGAAGATAAGGATGACAAAAGAAAAAGAGAGCTGAAAAATTAAATGATTTTAGAAATTACTTGATTTATTAAAGAAAATTGCTATTTTGAACTAAAAATTAATTTAATTCAAAAGAGTGGGGTCATGTGATAGTAAATAATTAATTTGAATTATTTACTAAAAGAGTGAAAATTAGAAAGTGAGACCATTTTAAATAAATAATTTTATTTAAAATGGGGAAAATGTCAAGATGGACAATAATTAAATAAATTAAAGAATTTATTAAATTATGAGAAGACTTTAAGAATTAGTGATGTATTTAAATAAATAAATAAAATTTCTTTATTTAAATAATCAGGAAGAAATAATGGAAAAAGATAAATTAAGAAATTTATTTAATTTTGAAAAGACATTAGAGAATTAGTGAAATATTTAAATAAATAAATAGAATTTACTTATTTAAATAATCAAGAAGAATAAAATACATGAATTAATGAATATAATTTAAGAATTATTTAATTAATAGTTGAAAGTGGACTATAGGACATAATTAAATATTTCAATTATGCTAGGAAGAAATATGCCGATGATAGAGCTTGCAGGCCTAGGTCATTTTTGTGTCTACATTTTTCCCCTCTTTGTCATAATGTAGCATGTCACATTGTGACAAAGAAAATTCAATCAAAAACATGCCCCAACAAAGGTACGTGTCATGCAATTTTTGTACACATGCCCCACCAGAGGTGGGGACCCTCTTTTTTCTTTTGCATCTCTACCTCTTGGCTTGGTCAAATTTTGGTTTTTCTCTTCTTGGGAGGTTATTTTGGGATTAATTCTAGACTAGGTTTGATGAGGACAATATTTTGAGGCCCTAGGGGAAATTCACCTGTCTTGGAATTTGAAAATGAGGATTTTGAAGTGAACTTTCAATGTTATATGTAAAAAATTTTGCACCCATGGATAAATGACAAAAAAATAGGCTAGATTGCTTTTTGAATTTTTTGAAAATTCCTTCTAGAAACAAAGTTATGGAGTTTAGGGGATTTTGACCCTGGAGGGAATTCTGCATTCGGGTCTAATGGAGAAATCCCTTCAAATTTCCATTTTAGCCTACATCCTCAAACTCCAAAATTTTCAAAAATGGAATTTTCCTTTTTTCCACCCACGGATAGAGATGAAAAATTGTGTAGGGTTTCTTTTGAATTTTTTTGAAAATTCCTTCTAGAAAAACGCTATGAGGTTTAGGGATTTTGACTGCATGGAATCTAGGTATTTTTGTCCCCATGGAACTCTTAAATTCCAATTCTCAAGAAAAGGGTGAAAACGAAATTTCCATTTTCTAATTTCCAAGACCCCTCAAATGCAAAATTTTCCAGTGGATTGAATGGAAATTTTCCAAAAATGAAAATTTCCAAAAATAAAATTATTTTCTTGAAATCTTAAAATGTTCAAAATGAAATTCTCGAGATGGAGAAAAATCAAAAATATTTTTTTTGAAAAATGGAAAGTTTCCATAAAAAAATATAAGTTTTTAAAAGGCCAAAATTTAATTTAAGTTTAATTTGGATTGGATTTTTAACATGTGAGCTACTATGATGATATCTATTTTTTAGGATTAAATAAATATTAAAAGGGGGACTTGCATATGGATTCATGCTAAAAGGGAAATCTAGAAGAGTTCAATTCAAATATTAAAAGTGGGGCCTACATAAGAATCTGTGCCCAAACTATCTATAGCTAGAAGGAGTTTTTGGAAGACATGTGAAGCTAATTTCATCCTCCAATCAGAATTTTCATTAATGACAAGCTGGTATAATATTGTTTTCTCATTGTTCCATGATGTAACTGCTTTTATGCAATTGGATGATGATGTACCATGAGCTCCCAAATTAAATGTAACAACTTGATGCTTCTAGAAGTGCAATTCTAGCCATTGGATGAATTAAATCCCAGCCATTGATTCAAAATGTAATTTTCTATAAAAGGCTAGTGCCTTCTCATTTGTAAAAGGGTTAGATTGCTGAATAGCTATTAGGAGGCTGAATAATTGGTCCTAGGAGAAGTCTGCAGAGTGAGAGGAGAGATTGAAATTGTGCTATGTAATCGAGAGCGCAATTGGTTGGAAAAACTTTGTATTATCTTTGACTTTTGCTTATTTCTTTGCTCTCACCTCTCAATATCATCAATGTGTTAGATGCGTTATATTTCCACCTTTTGCAATAATGGTAAAATGTTAATGATATTGATTGATCGTCCATACTTTCTAGTGATTTGTTACTGTAGTTGTTGTAAAGTTATTTGGGCCTTTACTTGAAGCACTTCAACTATGGATGATTGTTTACATTGTGCCGCTTATTGGCATGAATGGTAACGTTCAGTCTGAAAATCTTCATTCCTTAGAAGATTGCATCATTTCTATGTGGAGTTGTAGCTTGTCCTTGATCAAATGGAGATTGGTTTATCAACTGCTTCATTTGGCCACAACATTCATCATCATTGTTGTGGGGATTGGATTTGTTTTAGTCTTTACAAATTTAAAACCTTAGCTATTGTGTGTAAATGCCAGTATATATTTGAATCGGGTCAATTTTAGATTACATCACCATATTGTTGCATCTGATGAAAGTACGCTTTCCAACATTGTTCATTTTCGAAGGCCCCTTTAGCCACCAACATTTTCAAGATATTATCTAAGTTGTTTTTGCAATGTCAAGACCTGACATTAGACACCTTGGGGTTATCTCTTGAGGCTTGCTGATAGAGATCTACCTTTCAAGAGAGATAGGATACTTGTATCTTGTCTAAGTTGTTGTTGTATTGTTGTATAGAAAACACCATCAACAGTACGGAGTATCTATGCCCTATCAGGGAAATTTTGAAATTTTTTCCCGGTGACTGAAAAATTTGGAAAGTGTCCCGACAAACTAATTTGATGACCAAAAAAGCGATGTGCAAACAGTTTTAGATTTTGACACATTTGTAGCAGTCAATAGGCCAGTCAAAGTTGGTCAAAAAGAGCTTCGAGTAATAAAAATTTGAAGAAAATCCCACTTTGACCCTATAAATAGGTTGAAAATGGGTAAAAGTCAATTCATTTTCACATGCACACTTGTAAATTTGGAGATCTGAGAGCTAGGAGAGTGTGCGCAAAGATGGTGATTCTTGTCATAGAGTATTGCGGTTACATCATCAGGACCTTCCAATGACCAGAGGGCACTAATTCGCTAGTATGTATGCCTTACCCGCTTTGTCATTTTGTTAGTTTTCATACATTTTTAGGGTTTTAGAGTAGGTTAGTGAATGCACCATGACGCATATGTTTTTGTGTTTGTCACATTCATTATTGTGTTTGATGCATTTGATGCATTATGATGCAATCATGATGGGCGTGTTGGGATTTTAATTAGGTGTGACACATTTGCTAAATTTTGAGATGCATTCACAATCTTGTAGCACAAATGATAAGCATAGTGACACATTTGCAAGATTGCAATGCATGCATGAAGCCAAGTGATATTTGACAATGATGTGTTTCAGTTGATAGTGATGCATTTGATTGAAGATGATGCATTTGTGAGTCCAAATGATGCATTCATTTTGATGCGATGCAAGTGTTGTACGAAATGACACAAATGCCAGACTGTGGCGCATTTGACTTTGACCAGGGTTGACCCAGGTTGACTTAGGTTTAGGATCACTTTTTGCTTATGTTTAATTAGATAGATGGTAATAATGATTTTTAATAATGTGCTAACACTCATTTCTTTCTGCGCAAAAATGATTACCACCGATCTATATGTGGGAGTTTAGGCCATTTACTTATGCATTTTGGGACCAACTAATGGATTAGGAGAAGAGGCGGCTGATGCAACTGGGATTGTACTACGCCACCTATATGCTCATTATTCAGGATAGTAGGGGGTTATTGATAGCACTAGCTGAGAGGTGGCATTCTGAGACCTATTCTTTCCATTTTCCAATGAGGGAGGCTACTATTATGCTAGAGGACGTCTATCAGGTTTTGCATATTTCGATCAAAGGAGAGTGAGTGGTGTATGATCTACACTGAGGGGTGCAGGCCATGATAGAGTTATAGAAGGCAGATGATGGCATGAGCCTTGATGTTGAGGGATATGATATTCAGTGGGAGTATCTAGCTAAACACTACCCACGATGGAATGCCATGTTATTTACATTGATTCTAGATCATCGGGGACATGGATTCCCAATTGGATGGGGCAATGTGTTAGTACAGATGTGGCAGGTTAGGGTAGTATTTGTCTAGGGACCCTTTTTCTTCATATGTTATACCACCAGTTGCATGAGGTAGCATACAGGGTGTGAGTAGCATTAGCTACGGTACGACATTACTGATGATCTAGGCTTGGGAGCACATTTTCGTCTTCTTCCCACCTATTCAAATGCCGCAGTTAGTAGATGTTATGCCTTATGTTTATTTATATGTAGGAGAATTACAATAGAAGAGATTCGAAGAGAATGGGTTTTGGTTGCATAGGATTGACACTATGACTTCATTTTTCTAGAGGTCATATCGGGATTGTGCATAGTGGGTTGACGAGGGAGACCACTTGGTATTTTGCAGATAGTTTCATTATCTAATTGGCCGCACTGTGCAGTCTCAACTGATTATAGAGATGTACCTTCCCCAATGGGTTCTTCATCAGTTTGGTGAGCAACAGGGTGTTCCTATGGGTACAACAGAGTATGTGAGGTTGTTGTGAGAGCCTAGGTGGGGTCCTACTATAGCAATGCCATTTTCCAAGTAGCAGATTGTTGGATTGGTAGCATATCCATAAGGTTGGAGTGGAGGTCTTGTAGATTTAGGGATGGCTGCAGATTATGATTTATGGTGGGAGATACATAGATTGATTCCCTTGATAGATCCTGATGGGCTCACATCTATGGATTATAGATTAGTTATACTATGAGTTCAGCGAGGAGGCTGGAGAGGGAGGGGAGAGGTAGAGACAGAGGCCAAGGCGATGGAGGGAGAGGAGATGGAGGGAGGGGTGATAGAGATAAAGGAGGAGATGGTGGTGGTGGCAGGAGGAGGAGGATAGGAGGTGACAAAGGGAGATAGGCCAGGAGAGTGAGACAGCGTATCGAGAGAGTTGCACTAGATGCCATTCTGGAGGTAGTAGAGGAGGAGAGAGATGAGGGGTTGAGGTAGGAGGAGGAGAGATAGGAGGAGGTAGAGGTTAGGTAGGAGGCACAGAGACAGGAGGAGGGGAGGGTAGAGGTGGAGGAGGAAAGGAAAAGAAGGAGGAAGGAAGGAAGGGATGGGAGGAAGGAAGGAGGATGAAGATTCAGGACAATGATGAAGGAAGATGTGGAATGGAATGGAAAGATGGATCCCTATGGAGGGGACAGGAGGGAAGATCTCGGGAAGGAGGACGGAACACCGGAAAGGATGAAGGAAGGAAGAGATGTGGCTAGGGAGTTAGCTAGATTCAATGTGAGCAAAGGGTAGTGCTAGCTGACTACAGAGTGTCTGGATTATCAAGATCATCAAGTAGGACATGGATAGGGTTAGGGAGTAGCAGCCATACTCATAGTAGCCATAGTCAGAGCAGTGTGGGTGGCTCTACTTCCTTAGGGAATTGATTATGCCACAGGTCTCACCATTCTCACAGGCATTCTCACAGGTCAAGCAATAGTCAGATCATTTGGGTTAGTGCACATATCAGAGCATAGTCATCCGCCAATGACATATCCATCCACCTCTCAGACTCATTCCATTGTATCTTCACAAACTCATGTTGTCATTACCATGATGGCCTGAGTTCCTTTCATAGAGAATCAATCACCATAGATTTCTCCTTGCAGGGATGAGGACATCACATCCTAGGACATTTTTATCTTGATATTATGTTTCAAACATTCATGTTATGACATTTTATATTTGGACCATCGAGTTTGCAAGCTCTTTTTTGGGATATCTCTTGACTCTATCCTATGACATGATTTTGGAGATTATATATATGATGCATTTTTGGTGTGCCCTATATGTTATATGTTGTGCGATTATAAATTGTGTTGATTATGTTTATGATATATGCTTATCGGATGATGTAGTTAAGATGACTATATGATGCCTATGTGATGTGATTTATGCTTTGATGATTCCTATGATGATGCCTGTTATATTTTATGCCATGTATGCTTTTATGATATCTACTTATGATGAGATGCCATGATGATATGATGGTTATTTATGCTTATATCCCATAATGATGTTATGTTATAATGATGATTAAATGGATGCATAATGTATGATTGTAATGGATTCAATGTTTATGATTATTGATGTGTTAATACATGACTATATATATATGGACAATGAAATCTTATGATATGATATATATATGTTTTAATGATATGGATGATGTATGGGCTTATATGTTATTAAATGCCAATTTATGAATGCAAATGATATATGTATGTTAATGAAATAAATGAAAATATGTGAATGTGTAATAACCTAATGCAATGCCTATAGGATCATGTATACAATTATGTTTTTGTATGTCACAAGATATCATCAAGAGATGGATGAGGAGAAGCAACAAGACAAAAGGAGATGGATGTTAGTGCGTAAATCAAATCCTTCAACATATTACCATAAGAGGAATAATTGTTACTCTTAATCATCATTGGACATATTATTGTAATGGCCAACAAACACCATGATATGACATAAATCGATGGTGTGCAAGGTTGTACCATCACATGAGACAAGAAGTTGCAGACATGGATGATCATGACTCATACTAAGAGCATTGTTGCCCTAGTCTTTTTTCCACAATCAACCATAAGCACAAAAAAGACAAAATGAGTAATGAAGACAAGTCATGAAATGTCATTGCTTCTCTAAATCTTGTTGTCAGGACATTGTGAAGAAACTAGTAACATGATGAAAAGTTAAATGATAAAATTATGAGATAGTGTTTGCCAAGTGTTTGCCAAGTTTGTCTAAATGTCAGGTTTGATGATGTCAAGATGTTAGGTTTGGCAATGTCTAGGTGATGAATGCCAAAGTTCCTAAATTCAAGAAGGAAACATCCTAAATGATGTCAACGTCAAGAGGATTGGTCATCAAATGTTGTGAGGATCCTCCAAAATTCCAGATAACGGTGGTGATTCCTAGGAAGGACACATCTAAAGAATAACCAAGAATTCATAGTTTGACTAGTTTTGATTGAGTTTGAATGAAGTTGACCAAGTTTGACTGAACTTAACTAAGTTTGGTTTAAGTTAATAGAATTGACTACATGTTGATTAAATGATAGTCATTGTTTATTGTAAGAGTTTGTTTGTTTTGGAATAACTTGTTTTGACTTGAAAATTTTTGACATGTGGGCTAGTGTGGTGCCATGAACCCTAATGGACTGACCTAGTGTGGCCTCGGGGGCTCATCGAAAGATGGCCCTGCCTACATCATACACTTAGAGACCCCGTAGTTCGAAATGACTAATGACATTGCCTTGATGACAAGAGATTGAGTCATGATTTTATTTTGACAAACCTAAAACGATGGATGCCTCAGGGGCCTAAAGAGGATCCTTTCCTATGTAGCAAATGTGTAGAGACGACGTAGTTTGACAAGTGATAAAGACTGACTGACATGACAAACTTGACAAGATGAGACTCTCTTTTTGTGTTTTTGCCATATTTTGATTTTTTTGGGGTTTCTTCAAGATATTTTTCAATTTTTAGGTCTTTTTCCAGGACATTTTATGTCTTTTAGGTCTTTTTTCAAGATATTTTTCAAATTTTTTAGGGTCTTTTAGGATTTTTAATTTTAGGTCTTTTTTTTAGGATGATTTTTTTTATCCTTTTTTAAGACATTTTCACTTTAGGTCTTTTTTGTAGAATTTTTTTATTAGGTCTTTTTTAGACATTTTATGATTTTGATTTTGGCTGACATTTTATGAATTTTTTGTCTCTTTTTAGGATTTTGTATGTTTTATCTTTAAAGACATTTTATGATTTTTTGTCCTTTTTCAGTTTATATTATTTTATGATTTTTTTTGTCTTTTAGGATATTTTATGATTGAGACCATGTGCAATCTCTTAATTACAACCGATGATAAGAGATTCCTCGTTAGATCCTTAAAGAATAGCCATGTTTAGCGGTGTTGATGTGCTTTGGGGTGACGATGGATGATATGGAATGATCATTATGTCAACCATTATTAGCCATGGAAAGAAATGTAAGGTGGTTTTGAAGGATAAAGTCAAGTGATGGTGCTTAAAAAGTTTTATTGCTGGTTACACTGCGTAGATAGAGTGGGATATAGATGGAGAGAAAAATTGACTACGACAGCACCTATTTCTAGGTTTTCACCATGGTACTTATCCAAAGCTGCTGAGCCTTTCCCAAGTTTCTCACCATTAGATGATTTATTTCTTACTATTTTTGTCATTTTTTCATTTTTTTGGTGTCACCAAGACACTTGTTTCTGCCAAGCTTTTACTTGTGGTGATTCTATTATATATATATATATATATATATATATATTATTTTTTTGTGATTTTCGCCAGACCTTTTCAATGTTGCATAGAACTTTTCTCAGATGAAGACTTATTATTAGGCTCTGCTAGTTGTTCACCATCTAGAGTAGCTAGTTGGTATGCTCCAGAACCAAATGAGGACGTGATGTTGTAAGGACCTAGCCAATTGGGATTGAACTTGTGAGGTTTTTCTCTATTACACTAATTCTTAGGATTTTACATGAGGACCAAGTCACCAATGTCAAAGTTTTGTTCTGTGACTCTCTTATTGTAATTGTGATAGAGACAATTCTGGTATGCTTGTAAATGATTCAAGGTATTTGTCTTCTTTCATCTAACATTTCCAGCTCATTTAATCATGACTGTCTATACCCTTCATCATCAATTAGGCCCTTCATGGAGAATCAAAAGGATGGAATTTCAACCTCAATGGGAAGGATGGCTTCAGCTCCAAAGACTAAGAAAAATGGAGTGGCTCCTTTAGGTGTATAGATGCTGGTGTGGTAGGCCCATAGAGCAGGGTTAGGCTAGATATGCCAGTCATGACCAACGTCATTAACTGTCTTTTAAAGAATTTTGATTATTTTCTTATTGGACGCCTCAGCTTGACCATTTCCTTGTGGGTAGTATGGCATGGAGAAGTGATGTTGGATGTGAAAGTGTGTGCAAATTTCATGAACATCCTAATTCTTGAAGGGATGACCATTGTCTGTGATGATGGACTGTGGAACACCATACTGGTAGATGATGTTGTTGAGGATAAATTTAGAAATTTGTTTGTTGATTATGTATGTGAGGGGGATGGCTCTAATCCACTTAGTGAAGTACTCAGTGGTGGTGATAATGAATTTTTGGCCGTTGGAAGAGGTAAGATGGATTTTTCCCATGAGGTCGAGTCCCCATTATGCGAAAGGCCAAGGAGAAGTAATTGGAAACAATTCCTATGTTGGCAAATGAATCAAATCACTATGTATCTAACATTGGCGACATGTTCTAAAAAACTCAAGTGCATCCTTTTCTATTGTTGTTCGGTACTACCCATCTTGTGATCTTCTTGGCTAAAGTAGGACCACTCGAATGAGATCAACATATACCCTCATGTACCTCGCATAAGGTTGTTCATGATTCATTAGTGTCGAGACATTGAAGAAGAGTGTTGTCAAAGCTATGGTAGTATAGGGTGTTAGTGATAATGGTGTATCGAGTGGCCTTGCGGATAAAGGACTTTCGTTGGTTGTTGGATAGGTTTGGGGGAAGGTTTTGGGATTGAAGATAGTCATAAATGTCTTGATACCATGGAGAATTGGGACCAACAAGCTTGCAAACTATTTTTGATTCTAGAATGTCATATGTCGGGACCAAGAGTTGTTCCACCAATAACTCAAATTGAGACACATTACTTGGAATGTCTAGAAGAGATCCAATTGTAGCCAGTGTTTCTACTACTTTATTTTGTGCCCTAAGAATTTGTTCAAAATCCAACATGTGAAAGTATGACTAAAAATTATATGCCATTCATTTATAAGTCATTAACTTCTCATCCTTTGTGTCATAGTCATATTTGACTTGGTTGATGACCAACTAAGGATTTTCAAGACATGCAAAATTTTTATTTTCCATTTTATGACCATTATAAGTCTTGTGACAAGTGCCTCATATTCTACAACATTATTTGTATATGGAAAAGCTATGCGGAATGACTTATGGATGGAATCTCCTTGTGGTGTGATAAAAAATATTCCTGCTCTAGAGCCAAGACTAGTGTGTGACTTGTCAAAGTAAATTTTCCAAGGCACTTTAGGTTCTGCATCAAATATGGACTCATGAAGGAAGTTTGCTACCAATGGATGATCACCTTCTATAGGTGCATCTGCCAGTTGATCTACTATCACTTATCCTTTTATATCTTTTTGTTACACATACTAAATGGCATACTCACTCAAAATCATGACCCATTCACCAAATGACCTATCAATGTTGCGTGACTTAGGAGATATTTCAAGGGATCAATCTTTGCTACCAGATGTGTCTTGTCATTCAACATGTAGTGTCTTAGTTTATTGGATGTAAAGACAACTAATAAATTGGCACATTCAATGGATGTGTAACTTAGCTCATATCTGACTAGTGTCTGACTAATGTAGTATATAGCCCTTTCCTTCTCATCATGATTGTTGTGCACGAGTAATGCCCCCAATTTTGAAGTTGTCATAGAAATGTATAAGATCAATGGTTTTCCTTCTATTGGTGGCATTAGAATAGGTGGTGATAGCAGATGGTCTTTTATTTGTTGGAAGGTCTCTTGACATCTATCTATCCACACAAAGGGAATGTCCTTGTGTAGGAGATACTGAAATGGTGAAAACTTATTTGCCAATTGTGCTATGAAGCATCGAATAGATTGTAACCTTCCTTGCAATGTCTTGAGCTCACTTATCTCTTTTGGGGGAGGCATGTCTAATATTGCTTCCACTTTTGTAGGATCAACTTCAATGCCTCTATGAGAAACTATGTATCCCAAAAGCTTTCCTGATGTCACACCAAAGACACACTTCTTAGGATTCAAGCAGACCTTGTATTCATCCAATCTATTGAAAAAAATTTCCAACACATTTAGGTGATCCTTACATGTCAAATATTTTTCAAAAAGGTCATCTACATAATCTTCCATTATCTTGTGCATCATGTCATGGAATATTGTTTTCATAGCTCTCTGATATTTTGTGCCTACATTCTTGAGACCAAAAGACATGAATTTCCAATAGTATGTACCCTAAGGACATGTGACTATAGCCCAAAAAATCATCCACGAGGGATAATATCTTGTATCTTGTTGTGAGGTCAACGATAATGTCTATGTTTGTTAATGCAAAGTCATCCTTTGGAAATGCTTTGTTCAAGTCACGAAAGTCTATGCAAATGTGGATCTGACCATTTAGCTTGATGACTGGTACAATATCAGATATCCATTCAGCATAGTCTATTGATTGTATGAATTCCACATTTAATAGTTTCTTGAGTTCTGCTTTGACTAATAGGTCAATCTGAGGATGCATTTTTCGTAGCTTATGTTTCACTGGCTTGGCATATAGAAGTAATGGTAGATGGTATAAGACTAGTTCTAGATCCAATGTATGCATATCGACATAGGACCATGCACAGTTAATCTGACACTCTGAAAATAAATTGTGGAATTTAGGTTTCTCTTCCTTTGTCAAAGATGTTGCAAAGAGGACAATTTTGGGATCTTTGGTTGTAGATATGTTGAATTCCATGGTATCCTATATGAGAATTTCCAATTTTTCCTAAGTCACAGGGAGCAAGTCTAGTCCTCCATCCTTGGGCACCTCAACGAGGTTTCACCCATAGATATGTCATTTATTTTTACTTTTTTATCATCAAAAGGTGCCTTTCGATTTTCACCTAAAGATGTGTCATTTTTTGTTTTATATTTATTTTTCATTTTGTAACTAAAGGATGGTGTTGTCTCCCTGAAGTAGGCTACACAATCTAGGTCTATGGAAAATCTAGCCTTATGGTCTCCAATTTGGTATGTCCTCACGTAGTGCCATGAATTCTGCAATGGCTTCATTATTTTGAAATATGTCCATAACTGGCAGGGCTTCTTGGTCCCAATCAATTAGTTGTGGGTAGACCAATGAGATACCATCATTAGTATCGGTGAATGGTGGGGAGGATGCAGATAGCATGAAAATGGATTTAGAAAGGGTAAAGATGAAATTTTCATCATCCAACTCCCATCAGATTCGGTCCAATATTTTGCTTCACTTGATTCGTACTCATAAGGGACAGATGGACTGGCATTAGTGTCATGTGGCAAGTTGGGTGAATCTAAGTGATGGTCATTACTGTCAGATGGTTGGGTAGGTATGTCAGGATTATGGCCAATGGGACTAGAAGATGATTCAAATTTGTCATTGTTCCTTGGGAAAAGGATTCTATCCCAGTCTTATTTTTTCTTTGGGATTTTAGGGGTGGTATTATTCTATGTTGGGTCAATCTTAAACATTTTCCAAAATATTTCTTCAAATGTAGGTTCTCTAGGTTCAAGGAATAATTCGTCAAGACAACAGTCACTTAGGGATCATTAGGATCAAAATTCCCATTCATGGGTGTTAGTTTTGGTAAGGGATTCCTCAATAGTATCAACAATTTCCAAAGCATTCACACTCTCACCCGAAGGTACATTGGTACGTCAATCATCATTTTTTGGTAGCCCAAACCCTAACCCAGGATGCTTTGGCCATTGAGGAGGAATTATCAGTTCATGCATTCCAATTTTATTTTTGCCAAGGCTACTAGTTCCATCGTATCCTTTTTCCTTCATTATATCATATCCTTTTCCATATATCTGGACTAGTAATGGGGATGGATCTTCTGGGTCTTTATAAATCCATGTTGAGAGGTCTTCGATTTCTTCTTTGCTCATTTCTCCCCATTTTATAAAAATACGTGTTGGAGGAACATTGAAAATTTCTTTAGGCTCCATTATGTAATAAGGTCGACCATAAACCTTAGGAGACTTGGGTATTTTTGTGATGTAGTAGGTTGTATTTAGTCTATATTCCCCACAACCTTGGTCCTAGATTTGAATATTAGGATTAGCCTTCAGGATGGAGGGAGATGATGTGTCAGAAGATGTGGAAGGAGTGGACATGAACGATGAGGTGAGTGTGGATCGGTCGATGTATTTGAAAGAAGAGGATCTTGAGGCTTCTTGATTGATGGGCACTTGATGACCTGAAATACCCTTTAGATTGGTTCAATACTGAAAGGGATCAAGGTCTCCATATATGGTAATTTCTATGTTGTCAAAGGAGAATTTTAAGCATTGATGATAGGTGGATGGAACAACTTTTAGGGCATGAATCCATGGTCGGCCAAGTAAGATGTTATACTGTAATTCAAGGTCTAAGACTTGGAAAGTTGTGTCTACAATGACTAGTCCAAATTTGATAGGAAGAGTGATAACACCTCGAGAGGAATGCTCTTCATAATCATATTCTTTTATAGCAATTCTCTTAGTAGGGCCTACACAAGCATCAGAGAATCCTAGAGCCTTAACTAGTTTTAAGGAGCATATATTCAGTCATACTCTTCCATCTACAAAAACTCATCTGACCTTATGCTTATGAATAAATACTTCAAATTTTAATGCAACATTATGATTAGAATTTTGTGACAAATAATCTTTGTTTGAAAATGTTACATAATGGGGAGTGGTTAGGTATCCCACCATGGATTCAAACTAGTTGACATCAATGTAATGAGGTATGAAAGACTCTTGTAATGTTTTGTCAAGTATGGCCTTATGCATAGGAGAAATGTGAAGTAGCTCAAGTATGGAAATTTGTGCATGTGTATTTCCTAGTTGGTTAATGAGGTTGAACTACGCCTTAGGTTGTGATGGTTTGGTGGATGTACCTGATTGTGACTACTTGGTGGATGGACTAGGTATTGTGATTTTTGGATGTCTAGGGGTAGGAGGACCAACTATAGTGACTTTTCCTCCATGGGTAGTGACATTACATTCAGGTTCTCTCTTGACAGTAATTGTATTGACATATTCATCAGCTACTCGGATGTGGTTAATGATGGTTCCACTAGAATAATCAAAAGTGGTGTGAGCATAATTGGCTTGACTATTATTTGTCTTTGGACTTGATGTAGAGGCTTTATTTGAACCATGGTCCTGTAGTGGGTTCTTGTGAATAGTATGTTTGCATTTGATGTAAATTGTTTTCCACCCAATTCTATAGTGTGATTCTCAATGAGGTCTTGTATAATATTTCTTAGTTGTCAACAAGAAGAGGTCTTATGTCCTTTAGCACAGTGAGAATCACAAAAGGCATTGTTGTCCCACCATGATGGTTTAAATTGTCCTAGGTCATATGGCTTAGAGTCATCTAGTGTGATGAGACTGTTTTGAAGGAGCTTCTTAAGAACATCTTTGATTGGTTCACCCAGGGCAGTGTATGTACATATTTTTAGGAATTGCATTGTTTGATGGGGTTGTCCTTGGTTTTGACTATTTTTATTGTTTTGATTATTATGAATGGCATTGGCAGGAGGTGTCGGTGTAGTTTTTGATATGTTTTGTGGCTAAGCTCCTTTAAGGGTAAGCACGAGACCCATTGTATTTTCCATCTTAGCGTCAATAACACCATTATTGGTAATGTGTTTATTCTTGACCTAGTGTTTATTTTTCTTAGGAGGTGGGTTTGCATTCATGTTCTTAGGGCCATATTTATTTTCTCTTTTAACAATAAGATCCTTCTCAAGTTGGACACCCTTTTTGACTAAGTTATGAAGGTTGTGCAGCAGTGGACTTGCAAGCCATATTTCAATGGGCCTAGGAGGGTTTGGGAAAACATGTCAACTTTTTCTTTCTCAGGTATGTCAATATGGAAATGACTTGCTAAACTTCTCCATGTTTGGAAGAATTGAATGAAGGTCTCACCATAATCTTCTTGTGTGAGTGTGCATAAGCTAGTGATGGAGACATCATTGTCAATGTTATACACATAGTTTTATGTAAATTTGTTTGCAAGTTCGTCCCATGATTTTATTCCCTTTTGTAAAGTGGAAAACCATTCGAGTGTGGGGCTTGCAAGACTCTTAGTAAAGAGTCTCATCAAGTAAGTATGTTCATAGGCAATGTCCACACAATTGGTTGTGAATTCTCAAATATTTTCAAGAGGGTTTGTTTTTCCTTTGTATTTAGTGAAGTTTGATGCCACGCATCTAGGAGGAAATGGTGTCATGTATAGATTTGTGTCGAAAGGGTATGGACATAGGTCATATGACATGTGTGAATTTTTCTTGCACATTTTCATAGTCTCTATTTGTTTTTGCAAGTTTTCAACTTGAGCTGTCAAGACGTCAATTATAGGATTGTTTGTTGCATCACACATGGGAGTGTTAGGTATCCCATGAGTCCCCATTTGTTTGGATGAGATATTCTAATTCTATTGTGGGATGTGTTTCTATGAGATGTATGATGTGATTTGATTTGAATGTTGTTGGTATTGCAAGTTTTGATTAAGAACATGTTGATGGGTATGAATGTGTGATGCATATGTGGGAATGTGTCCTCCCACCATACTAGTCGATATTTGTGGGATGTGTTGGCCTTGACTATTTTGGTGTCCAAATGACATCATATGTCTTTTATTCTAATTGCCTTGTCCAAATTGGTGATGAAGTGTTGACATTTGGTTGGGGTCCTCAAATGAAAATACGCCATTTACTTCCCCCAAAAGGATTGAATGGAGATCCAATGGAAGGATTTGATGATGATGCTCCCATGGAACTAGATGAAGCTCCAAACAGGGGGTTTGAAGAGCTTTTCCCCATTGATGAGGATCCAAAGGTAGATCAAATTGACTATGACGACATTGTTGACATTGTAGGCATTGATTGTGACCTGGCTTGTGACATAGTTGGTGTTTCTCTAATGGATGTTGGATTAATTAAGTTGGAGGTATTTTTATTAGATGTAGCATTATAGGTAGCATTAATAGTGCTTGTGACAATTTGTGAGGTGGCACCAACAAAGGTATTGCTTATGTTGTTTTGGGGTTTACTAGTGTTAGTATTGTTTGCATTGTTGTTATTGGCATTGCGATCAGGTGAGGTTCATATCAAAGAGTTAATGTCAAAGCCACATGGAAATTTAGTCCCTTGGTCTAAGATCATAGTTAGATATATTTGTGGGTCATGTAGGACTAAATCTTCCATGAAGGAGGCTACATCAAGATTTTGTGTGGTGGCTTCTAGGTCTTCCATAAACACATGTCCATGTTCATCTCTATGCATGAATGATTTGAATGGGTTACGTGAGGAAGATGACATGTTCATGTCACTGAAAGAATTGATAAAGGATGTGTCTTAGTTTATGTTTCTATTCATGTCATTTGAAAAGGTATAAGTGTTGTTTTCTTGTCCAAAATTAGCCATTTGTCTTATTTTTCTTTAAATCCTAGTCTCAACTATATAAGGAATTCTCAAATTAGGAAGAGGAATGAAAATGACAACAATGTGTTTTGGATTTTGACAAGAGGGGATGCAAATACAAGTTACGTTCTTGGATTTTTGGCAATAAGGAATGCAATATGACAATGTTGCCTAAACGAAAGCACAAAAGACAATGCAGATTTTTCTTTTTTTTTTATTTTAGAAATAAAGTATGCAAAATGAGGACTTAAATGTTTGAAGGTATGAAAATGTAAAGGTCAAGGTTACTCAACCACCCTAAGCTTGATCTATGTCTCAATTTGGGTCATCAAAGGACAAGATGACAGAGTGAGGTTTCCTAACTAGAATTTTGATTTGGAAAGTCTCACAAAAATTACAATGACTAAGGAAAGTAATGTTGATTAAGTCCAATGGCAACTTACTCTTGAAGGAAAGGATTTTTGCAAAGTTAATGGTAATTTTCCTATTCCAAAATCTTCAAATGAGATGACCTAAAGACTAGTTTATGGCTGAAAATGATGATGATGGACTCTAAGGATGTGACTAAAATTTTGCAATTTTGGACCTATGGAAAAATGCAAGCTAAAGATGTAAATGATGGGAGATTTGAGCAATTTTATTTTTGGTTTTTGATAGAGGCTGCTGGAAAAAGATGTTTGATATGGGTATGTGCAGGATCATGATGGGCCAAAAAGTTGCAATATGATGGGTATTTGTAGGGTATGTGGCTGAATTTTTTTTAACCCAAAATTGATGAAATGAAAAGGGTTTTTAAAGGAGATTCTCAAATTTCCACCAATATAAATTATGCTTTACTTTGAATTTAATAAATTATTATTATTCATTTTCTATTTGAATTATAACTAAATTCGATTATAGGCTGATTGAAAAACATCTATAGCTTTCAAACAATATCGCATTTTTGGAATCCAAAACATGCATCACATTCTTATGCTTTGCATACTATAGGATTAAAAAAGAAAAAATTGAATTTCATGAAGTTTTGACCAAGTTAAGGTGGTTCAGACATACAAGTTTTTATATTTTTAAAAGTTGTAATAAAAAATTCATATTAATTATTTACTTGGAAAAAAAAATTACAAAAAAATATGCATCACATCTAGACATGATCTCTACTTATGTCTAAAATATTATAAAAAAGTAATATCATTTATTGTGGTTAGAAGTGAATTAGAACTGACACCTACTTGTTATTTTCCTAAAATTTAGAGGTACTACTACATTAAAATTTCAAATTTTCACCAAATAGATTTTTTATTTTTTTAATTAAGGGTATGTGCAAGATCATCATGGAAAAAATAGGCCCTTAAGTGGCAAAATTTTTAGAAAAATTAGAGTTAGGAAACTTGAAGTAAAAATTTGACTAAGTTATCTATATTATTTCAAAAATATATAAGAATATAATCTGTGTCAAATTGAATGTAGTTTCTAAATTACTAGGTTTGTTTAGAAAAAAGGAAAATCCATTTTGTGAAAATTTGAAATTCAGTAGGTGGTAGCAATTTGGAGAAAAATAAAGTAGGTGTCTCGATACCCTACTAATAAATAATAATATATATAAAATTTTAAGTATAAATGAGGACTCATATATCTGATACTGTTGCCTTTATTAATTTCAGAAATAATAATTGATAATATATTTTAGTAGAATTTTAAAAATTATAAAACCTAGGCCAATAATGGAGCCGCATAACACCAGTCAGCTCATAAATTTTCTTTTAATCCCTCAATAAATGTGAAACAAGAATGTGATAGTATTTAATTCAAAATGATCACACAGCTTATGAATTAGGTACTGTCGCTATCATCAAGAACTATAGTCATAATTTTGAATGAAGAAAATGAATAATATTAAATTCAAGTAAGCATATTGAGTGAAAGGATAATCATCTCCTTTAAAAAACACTACATTCATCAATTTTGAGTTAAATAGTCAATTATACATACTTATCATATGCCCTTTTTGGCCCCATCATAATCACTTGCACTCCTAAACCTGGTAGTTTAGAAGCACATTCAATTTTCTACGATTCTATTCTTGCAGGCAATGACTTTGAAATATTATATATATTTATTGAGAATTTTTTAAAAGTGGTGCCTATCTTATTTTTTGGTTTTTCCACTTAACGCCCTATTTTTTCCATGATGATCCTACACATACCCATATCAATTTATACAAGTTTGTTCTCAAGTTTTGGACTAGGATAGTGTTTTTGTTTTTGTTAGGAAAATGATTTGTTTCAGGTTGCAAATATAATTCCATTTGGTATATGCATCATAGTTTTGGCGAATACAGTTGTACTGATAACAAATGCAGCTCAGTAAAGAAATTGTGGTGTTTTGTTAAGCAAATGTGATGCAAGACACGAAAATGTGTCACAAAAAATAATGAATGTAGCTTGTTAGAGTAAATGCATTGTAGAAAATGTCAAATCATTTCAGCAGATTGAATGTGGTGCGACAAATGCATTGTAGGCATAATAAGTCTAGTTTGTTTGGAATTTTGACAAGATTTCATATTTGTGTCAAGTTGAATGATTGTTTCCAAGTCTATGAAATAGTGTTTGTTTGTTGAATGTCTTGGAAAAAACTTGGAAAATATAATATTTTGAAAACATGCACAAAGAAGACAAGTACAACCCTAGGTTAGGCAAGGACTATATTTGCTAGATTCCACATGGGTTTCCCCAACCACACTTATTATTAGTGGATGAATCCAAAAGCTTGGTTACACTGGCTCCCCTCCTCGACACTCAATTCTCTAGGTCAACCAAGCTTCCAGCCCCCATAAATCTCCCATGGCAGGCTAATCATCTCTACTAAGAACTGTGAAAATGTTGATTCCTTCATAACAACCATTGTTGCGCTAGAAAATAGATGGGATTTTGGCTACTACACAAACATTTTTAGTTTGGGACCCTCGTTTGAGTGGCTGCACATGGGGAAAGATTAGCTCTGATAAGGAGGAACTCCAGCCTTAAGAGGTTACACTCAATAGGGTTTTGGGGATTTCACTTGTCCGTGTGACACATCTGCACTCGTAATCCTAATTTTTTGATTAGGATTCACATTTATATACTAGTTAGGGGTAGCTCGACCAAAGAGATTCATTGTCGATTTGAGTCACCTTGGGGTGAGTACTTTTTCCCACTAAGGCCCAATTCCTAGAGTCAATAACAGTTTCTATTGCACCCAGGGTCACAAAAATGCGGAAGGGGAGATGATATTTCTATTATTTAATTGGGGTGACACATAAAATAGATGGGTTTGGCTTTCTGATCACCTAGTTTACACAAGGTGAGATCATAATCACCTACCACCTTCAAGAACAATCAAGCAAAGTTATTTAACCTCCTAATTAAATCTAAGTGAAACAAGAAAATTGTCTTTTTAAAGCACCAATGGAAGTGTTTTCTAATCTAAAACAAACACAAGAGGTTTCAAAATAACATGCTTGGACATTCAAAACAGTCTAAAAAAAATGCCTTGGACCCATGAAAATTTCAATGCCACATGTTGTAACAACAAATTAGTAACTAGAAAAACCCCTAAACTACTAGTTCTTGAAATGAAAAATCTAGAAAATTATGGAAAAATCTCGAAAATAAAATTTACCAAATGAATGAATCAATCTACAAAGTAAATGTATCTTGGGTTGTACACTAGAATTCACTAGTCAAGTGTGGCTTTATGCATAGCGTATGCATCGTGAACTGCAAATGCATTGTACAAGATGGCTAATGTGTCAAATTTTGAGCAAAAGCATTTCTATAGATAGAAAATGTGGCTCACGTCCTCAAATGCATCATTCCAGTTGCCAAATGCATCATGATGTAGTGGTTGTGGTTTTGGAATCTAGGAATGTGGCATTCTGCACCTGCACCTACAACATCACAAAAAGGAATACGAAAACCTGCAAAAAACTCAATTTTGGCATTGGGTTCACCAATATAACTATGTGAAATATCTTAGCTTAGAAGATTAGTGGCTAAATAAATCAAAACCCAAAGTAAATAAAGAAGCACAAAGGAGGAAAAAATTAAAACAAACAAAGATATCACCTTGAGTCTTTAACCTCCATGATTGACCTCCATTATACCTTCTCTCTTTGCTACAATGTGTAATTTTCCCTTAGATTTTATGTGAAAAATATATGACTATGCCATGACCAAAGAAAATGTTGAAGTATTTGATAACAAATGACCTCACAATGCAACTATGAAACTATGAAACAAGACTAAAGTATGCCTAAAATGTCAAGATGTCAAGATGCCAAAATGCCAAGAACTTGTGAGATTGCAAGAGATGTCAAAATGAGGCCAAAATTGTCATTTTATAGAAAATGCAATTTTGAATGAATCGCCAAGATTGAAGATTGACAAATGCCCTAGAATCAATGGACAATATTTAATGTGACAATCCCTAATTAGGGTTAGGGAAACATTAGGGTAAATTTGAAATGAATAGACAAGATTTGTCTTCTAGAAGATCAAATCAATGGACAAGATGACATATGACAAGAAGATAAGGATGGCACAAAAAAAATGAGCTGAAAAATCAAATGATTTTAGAAATTACTTGATTTATGGAAGAAAATCACTATTTTGAATTAAAAATTAATTTAATTCAAAAGAGTGGGGTCATGTGACGGTAAATAATTAATTTGAATTATTTACTAAAAGAGTGAAAATTAGAAAGTGGGACCATTTTGAATAAATAATTTTATTTAAAATGGGGAAAATGCCAAGATGGACAATAATTAAATAAATTAAAGAATTTATTTAATTATGAGAAAACTTTAGGAATTAATGATGTATTTAAATAAATAAATAAAATTTATTTATTTAAATAATCATGAAGAAATAATGGACAAAGATAAATTAAGAAATTTATTTAATTATGGAAAGACATTAGAGAATTTGTGGAATTTAGGTTTCTCTTCGTCTATCTACATCTAGAAGCTTCTAGATTATGGGTCGACCTTATGGTGAAAAAGAATAAATAGGTGAGGCCAACCATTGTCTCATCATCTAGTGTTATTGGATTTAAAGAACTTGTTTGGTGAAGGAGCTAGCTAGGGTTTCTACCATTTTGAGCCATTGGGAATGAAAATTCTCATTGGTTATGCAATTTTGAAGGTGTGAAATATCATCTGAATTATTGTAACAGATTGGAGGAGTTACTTCAAACTTCTCATTGCATTGAATTTGTGGCCAATGGACAAATTTGTGGACATTCAATTTGGAGAATATTTGTTGATTGTGATTTATCATTTGATCATCTTTAGGAGTGATTTTTGCAAGATATTATATTCTGATATTTTATGACAATCATAACTAGGAGCCATGATTTTGGTTGTAGAGGTTTGTTTTGGCACCAATTCCTTCATAGGGTTTGAGCACTCCATCTATGATATCTTTTCAATGATGTTTGATGCATTTGGAAGAGTCAAGAAGCTACAAATGATTTATTATCAAAAATTATGGTCAGTAACAGGGACGACACTCATAGAGGTGTGATTTGGCTTCAAGAGAAATCCATTGCAAGGGTTTGGCTACCATCTCTTCATCGATTTGGAGGGATCATAATACAGGTTCTTTGAGGTCATTTTCCTTTCATTTTAATGTTAGTTTTAGGTCATAATATCATAATCATAGATCTCATATGTGAAGTTGTTGTAGGTGATCATTGATATCAGTTTTGGCATTGTATTGCATATCTATTGTGAAGCCAAGAGTCTTGGCTAGTGCATCAAAATTGTATTGGAAAGGACATTTGAATAAAGGAGTCATAAGTTGCATGACAAATTTTCGATGTAATTTCATCTTTATAGCACTCATTATCAACATGTTAGTTTGCATTCCAATTGTATGACGAAATGTCACTCAACTGTAGATGATTAGTTGGCATATAGAAGTCGTATTTGTGCATTGAAAAAGATTAAATGAAGTCTTTAATGAATTTAGATTAGTAATAGATCATTATATCATTGAATTAAAAGCATTTAGAATAGTTTGACATCATTCACAAGCCATCAAAACAAACTAAAACAACAACTAGCAAGATAGAA